>PVJA010034371.1:0-22595 GCA_004027025.1 Myocastor coypus | reverse complement strand
TGTATGTATCTGCTTCCTCTTAGTCCAAAGAGAAGTATATTCTTTCCTTTTTTTTTTTTCTTTCTTTCTTTTTTCTATGCAACATCAATAGGGAGGTGGGTCATGCCCACACACTGCACTCTATAGAATGATTGTGAGGACAATATGCAATATGTCAACTTTCAAAGAAAAGAAGGGGGAAAGAAAAAAAAAAGTAATGTGGATTTAGAAAGGTTAATGTTTAATTGTTTGATCAATCTTATATACTTATATGTATTAATCTAAACTGATCTGATGATGAAAATATGTATTATAACCATTGTTAAATTTAAACAATAAAAAAATTGAAAAAAAAATACTATCAAAAAAAAAAAGTTACTTTAAGAACCTGCATTCTAATGATGGAAGACTGCAAAGAAATGGCACAGATTCCTAAACACATATAAAGTACCAAAACAAACAGGAAGATACAGAAATTTTAAATAACCTAGCATCAATCAGTAATTCTCACCTGAATTCTACAAGAACTTTACAGATAATCTAATGACTCTATTCCTCAAACTCTTTAATGAAGTGACCTTATGCTAATAAGGTTACTGAGAATTATGGGGAAAGATGGCAGGTTACCAGGGAGTTTCTGTGTTCCAATCTGTCTCAGGACAGAACAAGGACAAACTCTGATATTCCCTAGACTCAATAATCTTTGGTTGCCAACAAAAATCCACCATGGGTGTGAGTACTACCCACACTGAGAGTAGATAGCCTCAATAAAAATATAAGGGACAGATATAGGGCTAGTGTATTCCTTGTTACCGACTACTTGCTGCTGTTGTCTTCTCCCTCCTGCTTGCTTGCTGCTTGAAGCTACCTTCTGCCTGCCATGAAGTTTCTCCTCTGCAATGCCCTTCATGCCCTCCTACCTTGGAGCCAGATAACTATGACCTGAAACTTCTTCAAGCTGTGAACCAAATAAATCATCCCTCCTTTAATGTTGGGAATCTGGTACTTTTGTTTGCATCAATGAGAAAAATAACAAAGACACATGTGTGCCATAGGCTTGCTACCATTGACCTCAATGATAAACACCTTGTCAAATCAATTATTTGCTCCCCTGCTTCTCCTTACCTTTCTTATAAAGGCTCTATGTTGTCCTAAATTACCTAACGTGGTCCTTATTGAAAACAGACTCCCTTCTTTGGTTTTCTCGTTTTCCAAAAAGATCTTTTTCTTTGCCCCAAAATTTGTCCCAAGTCAAGGGCTTTTTTCAGATGCAAATAAACAAACTGATTCAGTAAATATAGATCAGAAATAAGATTTCAGAATAAGGGAATTAAAGACACACTGAAAAGTAGGTATAATGGCTTTTAACATACTTTTTTTTTTAAGAATTTTTTTATTTATTTTTTTTCTTGTTTCAGAACCTTTGTTTGTTTATTCACTCATTTTTATGGCCGGCTCAGCCCGCCCCAAGGGCAGGGCTGGCACAGCATGTGGTGCCGGGGATCGAACCGCGGTCCCTGAAGCCGCCCAAGGTTTCCCAAGCAGGCGCTTTAGACCACTGCGCCATCCCGCTGGGCCCTTAACATATCTTAAGTGCCCTATGTAAAATTATTCTCAAGTATTTTCATATGTACACACAAAACAATTAGAAAATGTCTTAGGGGTCAGCCTGATAGTTCAGCGGATTAAAACACCTGCTTTGGCAGAGTGCAGCAGCCAGGGTTCAATATCTGGCAGGCCATGCCAGCCTGGCCTCTGGAGCTCTTCCAACATGGTAGCGCACCTGTAATCCGAGCACTTTGGGATGATGAAAATAGGAGAGTCACTACAAGTCTGACCTACATAGTGAGACCCTAAAGACTCTGTATCTCCTGTCCTAAATGCATTTTAAAAAAGAAGTCTTAGACTCAAAACTCCAAAAAAGAGAAAGAAAAAATACTTACTGTAACAGAACCTTTAGCAGTTCCTTTTATTTTACCAATATATACAGAAGTAAACATAAAATCCAGATGTAGATCCATCTCATTTTTAGGTACAATACAGGAAATGTTTTCCATAACAGGATTATAGGAACATAATTCAGACGATGCCTAGCAAAGAATTACAAAATGCACATAGCCATGTTATATAAATGCTGAAAATTATTTACTAAGTCATATTCTTAAATATTTATTAACAAACTTATGAAGAATTTTACATTGATCTTAATGTGAAGAAATAATTATCTAGATATTTTTTCCACAAAGGTACATGATATACCTTGAGAAAAGTAGTCAAATCCAAAATTAATTCAATAGGCCTAAATTCCTAAAATATAACCTCTTCTGCATCAAAGCTATGTGTCCTACTCAACATTTCCTACCTGGCTTTATTCATTTTTAATTAAGAAGAAATAAATTTAGGTATATATAGTACTTTTTAAAATGGATTCTTAAACATAGTATCACTTCTAAACTATATAACCACTTTATATTTAGGGAGATTTCCCTCCAATTTTATAAATAAACTTACCAGATGTTTGAACTAAGTAACCTGCCTGAGGTCATGCAATTAATAACACACCAAGACTCAACCTATGGTTTCTATATAAAGTATAAAACCATACAAAGAGGGCCCAGCAGGATGGCTCAGTGGTCTAAAGCGCTTGCTTAGGAAAGCTTGGGCAGCTGCAGGGACCATGGTTCAATCCCCGGCACCACATGCTGCGCCAGCCCTGCCCTTAGGGCAGGCTGAGCCGGCCATAAAAATAAATAAACAAACAAACAAAAGTTCTGAAACAAGAAAAAATAAAATAACATTTTAAAAAATTAAAAAAATAAAATAAGTTATTTTCAAAAACAAAACAAAACAAAAAAAACCCATACAAAGTTGTTTCTACTAGCCAAAATAATGTTCCTACTATTACACTTTCAGCAAACAATAAAGTGATACAGAGCTTGTATCACTTGATTAAGAATCTTGTTATATGGGGCCAGTACGATGCTTAGTGGTCTAAAGCATCTGCTTAGGCAAGCCTAAGCACAGGAGATGGCATTTTGATACCCATCACCACATGGTATGCTAGCCTCGCCCTCAGGGAAGGCAAAAATGGCAAAAAAAAAAAAAAAAAAAAATCCTGTTATATTGTATCTATATTCCTTATTACAGATTCTATGAAAGTAGCCTACCAGAAATGGCTCAGAATTGTTTAAAAGTTTAAAAATCATACCACTGCCTCTGAAATAACTCTATATAACTTTTTAAATATTACTGATGTTCAACTGATATATTTCCAATATTCTTTTCTGTAAGAAGGTAGAGCCAAGGGACTTATCAACTTTGGTAGAATTCTGATACTATTATAAAATGCTTTTTTAAATTACTTCACTTTAATGATACAAATAATCTTGTAAGTTAGGTGGTATTATGCATAACACATGAGGAAACAAATGCTTAAAGAAATAATTTGCCCAAACCGCAGAACCAGTATCTTAACACACATCTCTGTATCTCTGAAAGCCACGTTCTTTCCTCCACAGTGTGTTACCTTAATGATGTGGTTGTAAAAGGAACAATTCCAAGCAGCCACAGTACTCTATGATGAGATGAGTATTAGAAACTATTTTAGATTCCTGAAAATTTGATAAAAGTTATATAGCCAATGAAAATGATAAAGATAGACTTAAGAATATTTAAGACTGAAAACTCAGAAAACAATCTAGCTCTCTTACTTTAAAATAAGAACACTCCTCTGAAACTAATATGAAAGTTATCTTAAACTAAGTTATTTTATGTTAAAATATTTTGCTTGTTAAAACAGATAGTAGTTACTAACCAATAAATGTATTTCACTTAGTAAGAAATCAGAACTAAATTACCTGTCCAGATTTATATGTAACCAGGGGCAGTTCTGACACTGGTGATTCAGAAGTACTTTCATTTTCATTAGCAATCTCATAGTCGTGCTTAGGCTGAAATTTAAGAATTCCTGAATTTTCAGGTTCAGTGGGTCCTTCTTCATCACTGGAAACAACAACTAAAGAGGACAAAGATATTTTACATGTGTCACAGTAACCACAAGAAAACTTCCAAATCAATTCAATATATCTTTAATAATCATGTTAGTTTAATTTGATCCCTAATGATTCACTTGAGGAATTAACGTACTGCTCATTATGATTTACACTAGTTCTACTCTGTTTCCCCATCAGTGCTATTATTCCAATAATTATCTTACACCTCTATTTACAAAGAACTACAATCTTAAAACTAGACCCAGCCATAAAGAAACTGGCTGTAGTTTAGAAGTCAAATGTCCCTCAACAATCCTGTGTTAAAGGTTGATCCCTAAAGTGGTGCTACGGAGAGGTAGAAGAACATTTTGAGAGGAGAGGCCTAGTGAAAGGTGCTTAAATCACTGGGACATGCCTTTGAAGGGGATTTTGTGACTATAGCCTGTCCAGTAACTGCCCTTGCTTCCTGACTCATGACATAATCAGTTTGTTCCACCATGTACCTCCTGCTATTGCCATCTGGCACACCCACCAAAGGTCCAAAGCAACGGAATCTATAAAAACTGTAAGCCAAAATAAATCTTTTCTCTTAATAAGTTAATTATCTCACATATTTTGTCATAGTGATGGAAAGTAAAATAATATGAGATCTTAAAAATAACTTCTAATTCTAACAATGTACTGCACCATCGCTTTAAATTACACTTTAAATCCTGATACATCAGGTGTCTCTTGAAGGGGGAAATGGCTAGCAAAAGAAAATGACTTGCTGCATATTCTTAATAACCTTTGTGAGAGGGTTAAATTTAACTGTCAACTTGATTGACTTGAAAATTTTGTATGGGATTAGTAAAGCATACTTCTTGGTGTGTCTGAGATCATGGAGTGTGGCGTTAGGGATGTATTTCATTCCTAGCCCTGATATGTTCCCCAGCCACCATGAACTAAGCATAAATCAAGGGCTGAGGAGACAGCTCAGCAGTGTAAGTGCCTACCTGGCAAGCACAAAGTCCTGAGTTTGATCCCCTATACCACAAAAAAAAAAGTAAATAAGCCCTTCCTCCTTTAAGCCATATACATCCAGTATTTGGCCCCAACAACAAAAAGCTAATACACTTCAATTTTTCATACCAAAAGACAAAACCAACTGTTCAAAAATGTACCATATCAAATTTAATTATATTAAATGGCATTTAACAGCTCCATCAAGAAATCTATCAGAGGGCTTTCAGGTTAGCAAAGTGGTTTAAGCACCTGAGCAGACAATCCCAGCCAGGCACAGGGGATGGTGGTTTGATCCCCACACCCACCCATAAGGCACTTGAGCCAGCGACACCCCCCCCAAAAAAAATCATAACAATAATGACCCTTAGAGAATCTTTCTTAAAAACAACAGGTCAATCTGGGCATGGTAGTATATGCCTATACTTCTAGCACTCTAGGAAGCTGAAGCAGAAAGATCACAAATGCTAGCCTAGGCTGCACAACTAAACAATGTAGCAAAGCCTTGCCCCAAAATAAAAATGACAAGGTCTGGGGATGTAGCTCAGTGTAAAGGCCCTAGATTCAATCTGCTGTACTACTGGATGGATTGATGAAAGATAGATAAGATAGATAATAGACAGACAGACAGACAGACAGACAGACAGACAGACAGAACAAGGACTGGATCACTCCCAACTACTCTACTTGCACAATATTCCACTTATTTACCAGATTAAGTTTCAAGAAAGAAATTCCAGAAAACTCAGAACATTTTTCCTAAAGTTAACATATTTCACATTTTTCCTAGTGTTAACATACTCCCCAGTAATACTGTAAGAGCTTATTGCCTTAGTAAAATTTGAGAGGAGAGGGGGAAAAAAGCTAAGCACAGAGAATTAAGTGTCTTTACAATCCTCCGGTTACTTACTTGGCTCAGCTGAAACCAAGGACTGGTTCCCTTCACTCTGTCCACTTAGGACAGGCTTTTTTACTGTATTCAAGTCATTCTCCTCCTTCTCAATCAGAGATGAAGTCTCCACTGTATCACTGGAAATAGAGCTGCTCAAGTTTTCAGTGGTTGAATAGGCACAGGCACTTTTGGAGGCAGCATATAAAACCAACTCCTGACTATCAACTGAGGATAGTTTAGTAAAATCACTTTCTATAGGTTTAGGAGTAATTTCTTCAAACCATACTGGTTCCTGATGATAGCTTTTACTTGATGTTTCAAATTCAGTGGAAACTGTTGACTCATTTTCCTGTTCTTTCTGAACATAAATAAATGTACAGAAAATTAGCATGTGGCTTCCTTAAAGTACTTGTTTTTTTTTTCTTTTTTTCAAAAAATTTTAAAAGAATAAAAATATTTAAAAACATTAGAAACAATAGAGAATGTTGCTAAACAAAATGTGAATTCAATGATGGCTGTTATACTGCATACTATTGTCTCCAAATTAGTCCCTGACATTCCTCGATAAGCATGCAAAATTGGTTTTAAAACACTGGTCAAAGAAAAGGCTTTGACCACTTTTTAAAGACTTACAAGTTCTAAAGAACAATATAAAAATAAAACATTGTATCACTTGTATAACCACATGGATAGAAAAGTAGATAATTTATATTATGTTAAATTTGGCATGTACCCCCAAGTATAAAGATAAAGGATTTGGTCTGTCTAGCCTGACACCTAAAGCAGTTTTTCAAAGGGTAAAATAGAGAGATACCATCTTTACAAGTGGTTTCAGACAGTCAACTTCAGACACAGAGCTTTTTAACATTTTTATTTTACAAAATAAAGTATTTTACAAAAGTAATGATGCCATGTAGCAAATTATTTTGGTAATGAAAGAAAAAAAAAAAAAAGCCAGCAAAATAACCATGGTAATAATTTTTAAACTACTGCCTTCAACCTATCATTGCAGAAGTCTAAACCATATTTGTATTTATGACACAAAGGCATTACAAAGTCTGCAAATGATTTGTGATTCAAAGGGATGAAAACTTATCTCCTCAGTTCTACTGCTACCAATAACTGTATGTGTTATGGTTTATGTCTAGTTGCCCCCCAAAAGTCTCATGCAATCATCGGGCGGGGACTTCTAGAGTTTGAGACTTGATTCATGATCCCTGGGATTATATATTTTAGTACTAATCTAGAGTTTGAGACTTGATCCATGATCCCTGGGATTTTGGGTTTTAGTACTCATGGGATTATGGGTCTAAATACTTCTGGGATTATGAGTGTAGCTGAAGGTGGATAGGCTGAGGTGAGAGCCTGTATGTAATATAAAGAGAGACAAAGAAACACACTCGAGTTGTTGCTGTCTGTTGCCCTGGTTGGTTGATTGCCTCTGTCGCCACTGTCGCTGTTCCAATGCCATGAACTGGATGCTCTCTGCTCTGTTCCACTCAGCCTTGTGCCAGCCGAATATGGAATGAAACCTCCAGTAACTGAGCTAAGTAAACCTTTCCTTCCTTCATTTTGAGTGTTGGGTATTTGTCCCAGCAATGAGTAAAAGGTAACTAAGATAATATGTTTTCATAAGTAGGTAATATGTATTAATTATGATAATTACAGTAGATTTCCTAAATTCTAGATAAACATAAGTTTAAGTAAATTGCTACTGATAAAAGAAATCTAGCAATAATACAGAGCAAGTGAAAAATACCAAGTAACTGAGAAGTATTTCTAGTATTTGGGTACACTTTTTTAAAAGTCTTAAGGACATACACCAAACTACTAAGGAAAGAGTAGTGTCATGAAAAAGCAATTAGTGCTTCTACTGATTTACAACACTTGAAATTTATTCTAACAGTTCTGTACTTCTGACAAAAAGTACACATGAAATATTTTTAAAAGCATAAAGCTAGCAAACAAAGAAAAAAGATCTGAAAAACACGAAAGTTAAAATTTTTAAGAATATTATTTGGCTGCCATCAACTCATTTTTATCACATATAAAATTATCTCCTATTACATCTAAATATCTCTACTTACTATTTGTCCTGTTGATTCATCCAAAGAAGTAGAATTATTAGAATCAGGCAAATTACTTCTAAACCTTTTCTTTGTTTTCCTGGAGATTAGAGTGGGTTCCATTTTTGAGTCAGAGTATGAAATATCCTTGTTTTTGCTCCCCTCTTCAAGACAATCACAACCTTTGCTTCCACTGTTAAGGTCTTGAAAAACAGAAGAAGCATAAATATGGTCAAAACTACAGAAAGCATCCCTTTAGAGAAGCTCAAAGAAATACTACTAAAATTGCTGTTCTCTTCCCAAGCTCATTAAAACATTGTGACATTTCCATGCTAACAATGGATTAATGTGAAAGCATATATACCTTGCATTGTCCTTTTTATACAAAGTGAATTTCCAGCTATGTAATATATGTGAGATCAGGAGAATACACTGGGAAGAGGGAGTGCTGTTTTTCAGAGTAACCAAGAACTAAAGACTTTCTCTATTTGCTCTAAAGACATCTCATGTTAATCATCCCTGCCCAACACTGGAAAAAAAAAAAAAAAAAGACTTTAATAAAATCTGGAATATTCATGTCTTTAAAAAATGCTTCAATAATTCATTGTGATTTTATAAACTAGTTTTGGGGGCTTTGGGGGCATTCTACAATGTACATTAGGCTGGCCTAAAACTATGTAGCCCAGTCTCATCTGGAACTCATGTTGATCCTCCTGCCTCAGACTCCCAAGTACTAGGATTACAGGTTTATGCCACCATACCTGGCCACTACATGTCTTTCAAAATGTAATTTACATAAATATGCTTTTTAAGTAGAACAGGAATAGAGTCTAAAAGCAAAGAATGTTGATTACTATTTTTTAAAGGAGTCAAAATACCTTCCTTAGAACTGTAGTTGACTGTGACATATGATACTTCACAAGACTATCAACTTAATGATAGTTTCTTTTTCTTGCTGATCAAGATACAATATTCTAAGTCTCCAATAAATCCACCATCCAATGAAGAAGTGCTTCCTTTTGTAAAATCAATGAAGTATCACTTTGGTTTTGTTTACTGTTTGGGGGAGGGTTGCCAAAAATTTATTTTAAAAGCACAAGTAAGTGAATCCGGGAAAAACCAGTTCTATAGAGTAGATGTGGGCCAAGAAGAAAAAAGAGGTAAAAACAAAAATAAAAGTATACACTGAGCCTGGAAAACATGCATTGGGCTACCATGGAAGCTCACACACAATAGCCAGAAGTATCATTTTAAAACCTAGGCAACTAATCACTAAAAATCATTACTTCAGTTATCAAATACATGTACTGCACAAAATTACCTTCCCAAGGAGGAGGTCTACTTAAATAACTGAATAAATTATTTTCCTTTCAAATTTTATATCATATTACTATCAACTTGAAAGTTTACTCACAGTGTCACACAACACCTCCTTTAATTTATAACTTACATTCATCTAATACTCATAGTCTGACTTTCCCATTCATCCAAAATTCCTCAAAAATGCTTACCTTTTAAATTGTTAATTGATCTTACTCTAGTGTCACCAACTCTTAATATCTATGACAATATATCTATGTCATTCTGTAAAAGGATGGCACTTAGACTGGAGTGCCTTTCAATTTCCAAAGAAAATACTTTTTTTCCTCAGGAAGATAAACTCCCAAATCAAGAACATAGTATTTACAAAGCACACTAAATTTCATTTATAATATATAAATTATAAAAACAGCAAAATATAATTTCTAAACAAATGTCACATTACAATATTTACTATAAATTCCATAAGAAAAGACTGATATAAGAAAGCTCGAGTAAAACAATTTTATATGAACTTCATTTAAATAATTTACCATTTGGGTATAGTGAAGATGATCTCTCCGGAAACAGGCATGAGATTTTGGGGATTTTTGTCCGAGTTTTTTGGGTATCATAAATCAAACTCAGGCCCTTATGCTTGCTAGGCAAGCACTATGCCACTGACTTACATCCCTGGCCCTTTTATTCAGGAAATAGGATTAATTCTATTATACAGAGCTACATATTATAAAAATAAAATTTACCTCCATAATATATACAATTTAATATGAAAATATTCCTAGTATATAAAATTAAATAAGCAAAATATTAAACATTTCTAATATATGATGATGCTAAAATCAAATATTGCAAGGCAAACTTAATATACCATCAAAAGAATAGTAAACCTGGGGTTTAATTCACAACTTCCATTACTTTTTCTATTTGTTTTAATGACAAAAAGAAGGAGCAATGAAAGTTTCAAAACGGGTTAGTAGGGCGGTTACAATAATTAACACATAGCATATTGTTGTCTTCATAGTAGTTATTCAAAGGACAAGATGCAGACAAGTGTAACCACAAGGTATGAAAAGTAAAGCTTTATTAATATACTGAGCTGTAAAAGGCTCAAGTTGTCAACTTCAGACAATTGCCAGTTGTGCTGATAACTCACTACTATTATGGACTATTGGACTATATTGGGTTATTTTGCTGAATTCAAGTACCTACAATCTTTGGACTGGTATCAATTTCTATCATTTTATGGGTTAATGTTAAACAACTAGCACTAGGTATGCCCATCTATAGGAGAGGAAATATACTGAGTTCAAATGTAAATTCTTAGCTTATTTTCCTTTTTTAAATCTTTTTTTCTTTTTTTCCTCTCCTGTACTGGGGATCAAACTCAGGACCTGCTTTCCAGGCAGGTGCTTATGTCACTGAACTATCTCCATAGCCCAAATAGCCAATTTTCTTACAAATACTTCAGGTGTTAAGAAGGGAAAAACTGAAGTGTTTCTTTATACATTCTTCCCATGATTCATGTGTAAAATTCCAATATGACTTTGAATACTGTCAGTCCAACCTTACTGTTTCACAGATTCAATCAAGAGCAGATGGATACCATGTTGTTTTTCTTACCATTATTCTCTAAACAATACAGTGCTTATAAGCAATTTCAGGTATATCATAAAAGGATGTGCACAGATCACAAACAAATAACTAAATCATTCCATACAAATCACTTAAATGCCCAGAAATGTTATATGCCAGGAGATGGACACAGAGTATTTTGGAACCACAAATCCTCTATAGACTTGAAAGGAAAAATTAAGGGTACAGATCAAAAAGCATGTTTCTTAAATATCCCTAAAACTGAGCATGGTAGCACATGTCTGTAATACCAGCACTCCAGCTCTGAGCTGGGGGCCAACATGGGCTACACAGAGAAATGGTCTCAAAAAATAAAACCAAACCAATTCCTAGACTAGCTAGCAAAGCAGCAGAACATAAAAGTTAAAGATTATCTTCAAAGTATCAGAATTGTGCCCACTTACATAAATCTTTGTACTTTTACTTTGTAAGGAAAGATAACTATTTATATTAAAAAAGTATATTTCATAATAAAACTAATTTCTTTCATTGTATGATTTGTCTTTTTCCAGCTGTTACTTTAAACATGAAAGTTTAGTTTTTCTTAACTATCTCTCTTTGGTGATAAAGGCTACTAAAAATATCTTCAAGTAACTGTGTTTGAAGTCAAATACATTTTCTTTAGTTTTTGCATTGTATGATTAAAAACTTTCTGTGTGAAAAACAAAATCACCCAAAAAACTATATATTTCAACTTATTTTAAGCTTTCAGTAATCCAGGACATCTCAGAAGATGTTAGTGTGATAAATGGCTAATGTAGTAAGTTCTTTTTTGTACAAATTTTGGTAGAATGTTTTAAAATACTGAAAGAGAAAACATTCATCACATCTTTTATCTTATATATGAGCAAGTTTACAAAGAATATTGAATGTTCAGAAGTGTGGGATATTTTTATCTTCAAATTTTCTAGCTTGCATGTGGATTCTAAAATTGAAATAAATTTTCATGAATAGAGAATGTATTTCAAAGTATAGTAGTAGGAAGCTAATTCTAAGAAAACAACACTTAGAATAGTTAGATTACCATAACTTTAGAACTACATCTCAAAAGAAAGAAAAGACACTCAATTTTAACTTTTGGTATTGATAAATAATGCAGGATTTATGTACTACCAAAGTAGTACATAGTGATCTTCTTTATGTTGCTAAATAATCTCTCTTACTTTCCATGCATCCTTTCAATGTAATATCAAATATTTATAACTTCAAATTAGTGTAAAAGCAATAGGTAAAAAATTCAAATTCCTAACAGTTTTCTAAGATTCACAAACCTTTAGGCTGAATACCAGGTATTTTAACAGATATGCCACCAACATCTCTTCGCTTTTCTTTAGTGCGTGTAGCCTGCTTTGAAGAAGTGTTATTTACTCTCTGACTTGGTTGTGAATCCCTGAAAAATAGAATGGTATTATACTCAATTCTCATAAAGTCCCCAAAATTTAAAAAATAAATTGTAATACATGCAAAACGAAAATACAGCAGGTTACAAATACATTTCCAAGTGGAAAAGTGTATAATCTGATCAGTGGGGGGAAAAAAAAAACTGAACTCTGATGAAGTTCTCATCCTTATTCTACTTTGAAATTCCTTATGTGTTGCTGAAGGAGGAGACAGGATACTCATATTACAAAACTATACGGACAAAATAAGCACAAAACGGATTTCAACGAGTTATTTTGTTTTGTTTTTCAGTTTGAGACAGAGTCTCACTATGCATCTCAGGCTGGCTTTGAATTTCCAGTGATCCTTCTGTCTCCGCCTCTCAAGTGCTGGTATTACAGGCATATGACCAAGCCCAGCTAGATAAGTTTTAAACAAGTCAAAGGACCTTTAAGTGTAAAACTGAAGACCATAAATACCTTGATAAAACTATGAGTATTAAAATAATTACAAGACAAGGCTAACTGTTAATATATTTCAAGCATAGTTCATGTTAGGTTTTTCAGCAGAGCAGTACACAAACGCTAAAGAGAAAATAGGCCTTTACTGACTCTGAAGACATACAGAGAATCTGAAGGAGGTGGGGGGATCCTCTGACATGAGACCAAAAAAGCTGAGATTTTTATGGACTTTCACTAGGGGCAGAGTTTGAGGCACAGTTTCAACTACATGTAATGAGCTAATTGGGGTCTCCCTGTATGAGTGAGAAGGGTATATAAGACTGGGGTGGGGAAGGAGGAAGTGGTTATTGGGAAGATATGCTGTTGTTTTGGGGCTACAGCTATGTTAGATGACCACTATACTAATTTAGTAATTCATACTAGGGCCAGAAATCAGTTCACATATAAAAAGGTAAGTACAAAATACAGTTCGGAGTGTGTTAACAAATGTTACCTATGTAGGAAATCTTTTAAAATCTAAGACTAGGCTTAAATATTTAAAATATAAAGTAAAATAAAAAACAAGGTTTGGTATGACATACTATTTCTAATAAAAATATAAATATATAACACAAACCATCATGTGTAAGTATACAGATATGAAATAAAATTTTACTTTAAAAAAATTTACATTTGAGCTAGAACATTTAAACCTCTTTGGATAGCAGATATTCCTAATGAGAAAGGAAGGAATAGGCACTTTAAATAATACCAATTCTGTACATTCCTTTTAAAAATAAAAAATTTGACATCAATAAAAAATAATGTATATTACTTAAATTTGAGTAATCTATATTATGATATTCTCTACATTCATGTACATAATTAAAATAGTTTGTAATTTCAAAAATATAAGATGACTGAAATAGATGAAACAAAACTATAAAGATCAGTAGCACATAATAGTTTTTTTCCAAGAAAAATGATTGGGAATTTTTTTTTTAATTTAAATACTAAAGGGGGCCAGGGAAATAGCACGGTAGAATAAATGCTTGCCTAGCAAGCTCAAAGGCCTGAGTTCAATACCTGGTCCCACAAAAAAAGAAAAAAATTGAAAACTAAATTAACCAAACGCTATCAATATAGTATTATACTAAAATGAATAGTAGCATTATTATATTTTTTATGTGTTTTATATTTACTTTGGTAGAATTTTCCTTAGTTTTAGATTTCAATTTTTTTTTTTTTTTTTTTTTGCCTTTTTGAGACAGGGTCTCACTATGCAGTTCAGGCTGGCCTTGAGCTCAGTTTTGTAGCCCAGGCTCGTCTCGAACTCGCACCAATCCTCCTGCCTCAGCCTCCCGAGTGCTAGGATTACAGGCGTGAGCCACCACGCCCGGCCACTTAGATGTGAAATTAAAAGAACAAATATTCAAAATCATAAGCCTAAACTAGTGTAAGTAATACATAAGCATCAAGTCATTCTGTTATAGACAGCTGAATTAGGTAGAAATATTGTAGGCAAGCAAGCAGGCAGGGCTGGGCCTTCCAAGGTCAGTGTAGAACACAGAGCACATCAGAACTGTTGCTGGAGGCACAACTGAAGAAGATTAAGTCAGGATGGCAAGAAATGATTCTCTAAGGAATAAAGGAAAGCTTCAGATTACTGGTGCCACCCTTTGGAGATTTCCCATATAAATAAACCATTATCTCACTAGGGGTGATGTCCTCATGTACTAAGAATAGGTGGAAGGCTACTGAAACAAGAGGACTAGGGTCCTTGCATCATTCATTAGCCCTTTTACTACTGGATCAACAGTACTCCAACTACTACACTTGTAATTTTATTGGATGATTATAATTTTGACCCATGCTGTACCCATGCCTCCTCACTGCTATGTAAAACTTCCTCAGAGAAGTGGGCTTGTCAACTTATTTGTGATGCCTCCTGTATCTGAGAAACTACTCTATTCCCCACTTCTACTTCTCATTCCTCTTTTTCAATATATTTTTGTACTATTAACCACTGTTGTTCCTCAAAATCTATTCTTTATTTTGGGGGGACACAAACATGGCATATGCAACAACTATCATCTCCCCTACGTCAATTCCACTTCTCAAGGCTCAAAAAATCAATTTTGGTTTTTTATTTGTTTGCCTGTTTGTTTTCATCTTTTTGTGACAGGATCTCATTATGCAGTTTTTTGGTTGTTTTTGTCTTTTTAAGACAGGGTCTCAATATGCAGTTCAGGCTGGCCTTGTGCTCATTTCTGTAGCCCAAGTCTATAACTCACTTCGATCCTCCTGCCTCAGCCTCCCAAGTTCTGAGATTACAGGCGTGCGCCACCACTCCCGGCTCATTATGCAGTTTAGACTGGCCTTCAACTCACTTTGTAGCCCAAGCTAGCCCCAAACTTGCAGTAATTCTCCTAATTCTCTGGAGTACTGGGGTTACAGGCTTCAAGAATCAACTTAAATGAGAAAAGCATTGAAGTAAGAGTACTGTATGCCACAGCATTTCCTTTGTTGAAGATGAAATCCTAAAAGCTGATTTATTTTTCTCGCAGCAATACTATTAATATAAGCCCCATAAATACAGAATGTATTATTAAATGATGAAAAGATTGGGCCAAAGAAATAGCTTGATGGTCTATACACCTGCCTGGCAAGAACAAGGGTGCAGGTTCAATCCCTAGTACTCGGCCACATCAGCGCCAAGCCAGCCATTGAAACTGGGTGTTGTGGTGCAACCCTATAAGCCCAGCACTGAGGAGGCTGAGACAGGAGGATCACTATGATGTGAGCCGTGCAGTGAGACCCTGTGCCAAATAATTAAATAAATAAATAAATGATTTTAAAGATGATGAAAATATCATTGTTCAAGAATTCATGATTCTCCAGTACAAATGACGAAAGCTTTGTCAGACAGGTCTTCTTTAGCTTACACTTCATCACTCAGGAGAAAAGCTTAATTACAAGGCATAAAACACAGAGCTAGATTAGTACGATGAGCTGTGAGAGGCCTAAATCAACAGCCCTCAACATTGCCAGTTTCACCAGTAACCCAATGCAATTATGAAACACTGAACTATGTATACAACTACTTCTAGTTCAAAGAGAAGAAAACTTTTTCTTCTCTTCTTTTTTTTTTCCCCTTCAGAAACAATATCGATTAGAAAATTTGTCACATCTACACCCTGTGCTCTGTATAACATTTGTGAGGATAACAATATGCAGTGTCTCAACTATTGCAAATGTACTACTAACATGTTTTTAAATTCTCATATTGTTATCTCTTATTTAAAAAGTAATAAAAATTAAAATTAAAAAAAATTATACTGACTCATAAAAAAAAAGAATTCATGTTTCTCCTAAGAAACAAACGATATAATAGTTCTTTATATAATACAATACACACTTGAAAAAGTAATTTACCCATAAGGTTTATTATGAAGTATGTGACTGTAGAAAAGACTTTACAACTTAGGATTTTCCTGATCAAGCAACAGCCAACAACAAAAATTAATTATCAATTACTTTCAAAAGATAATGTCATAAATTCAAATGCATAGATGCTCAAGAACAAATACAACTCTAATACAATCTCAATCAAAATATCAATAACATTTTTGTAGAATCTGACAATATACATTATAGAAGTTGCCCTTTTTTATTTATTTAAAATTTATTTTAGGGAAGGGTCTACAGGGTCTCACTACTAAATCATACTCTTAGTGATCTGCCTCTTTACAGCCTCTCAAGAGCTGGGATTACAGGCACGCGCCACCACACCCAGTCTCAATTGCAGTCTCAGCAATCCCTAGGGATAGGGCTGGCACAGCAGGCCCAGGGATGAAGCCAGGCACTTTAAGCCACTGAGCTATTTGGCTGGCCCTGTCTACATTTAAAGATAGATCTTGGTATGTATTTAAGGATGTCAGGGCCAGGGAAATAGTTCCGTGGCACAGGTACCTGCCTGGCAATGCAAAGTTGTGAGTTTGAACTCTGGTCCTGCCAAAAAAAAAAAAAAAAAAAAGTCATTTAATCAGTTTGGCTGGAGAGATAGTTCAGTAGAATAAGCACTTGTCTGGTAAGCACAAGGATCTGAGTCCAATCCCCAGCTCCACAAAATAAATAAATAAATAAATAAAGGATGGTAATATTGAGACATTATTAGTTTCCATCCTCTGATAAATAAGAACATGTATAAATTCAAAATAAGCAAAGTCCCTGAACAAGAGATACTATAAATATTCACATACTCAAATTACCAAATAAATGTAATAAAAGCTCAAAAGTAAACATTTTGCAATGTAAAAAACTGTAAAAGTTATATTATGTACACCTACAGGTACTAGAGGTGCCTCCAAATAATAATAATGTACTGCATTAAAACTAGAAGAGTAGATTTTGAACGTTTTCACTATAAAGACATGATAAATATATGAAAAAATAAATATATTTAAGGTTTTAAACATTATACAATGTATATATATATATATATATATATATATATATATTAAACATTACATATTATCAGTTAAAAAAGACTAAATTAACATTAAAATATCTAACAGACCCAAAAAACAGATCTTTTTGTGGAATTAGTGGTTGTTTAGGTTATGCTAAAGTATAATCAAAATTTAATATTTTAACTTTCAAAGAGAATAAAAATTAGTAAAAAATGCAAAGATATCTTAAAGCTATAAAAATATACAATAGTAGCACCAGGATAGAGATATATAGACCAAGTGACCAACAAAACTTAGAGCTCTGACAAGCTTGTTAAAACCATTCAATATAAAAATAATCACCTTTTCACCAAAGGGTACTGGGAACACAAAGAGAACATGCAAAATAAAGAAGTTGGGCACTAAATTCTCTTGTACAACATCATGTACAAAATTTAACTCAGAGTCAGTGTTATGGTTTGTGTCTAGTTGTCCCCCACAAAACCTCACGCAGTAATGGGGCAGGAACCTCTAGAGTCTAAGACTAACTCATGATCCACTGGGATTAGGTGTCTTAGTACTGCTGGAATTATGGATTTTAGTACTGCTGGGATTATGAGTATGTACACCTTCCCCAGCCTGGAGCAAAAGCCTGAATGTATTATAAGAGAGACAGAGAAAAAACTCTCTCTGTTGCCCTGGTTGGTTGACTCTGTTGCCATTTGTTGCTATCGTGCCTCCATGAACTGGATGCTCTCTACCCTGTTCCACTCAGCCTTGAAGCCAGTTGAATATGGACTGAAACCTCCAGCAACTGTGAGCTGAATAAGCCTTTCCTTCCTTCGTTGTGGGTGTTAGGTATTTGTCCCAGCAACGAGAGAAGAGTAACTGAGACAGGCATTCTGGCACACACCTGTAATCCTAGCGGCTGGGGACATAGCTCAGTGGCATAAATGCCTGCCTGAAAAACACAAGGTCCTGAGTTCAATTTCTGGTACAAAAAACAGTATCCCAGCACTCAGGAGGCTGAGGCAAGAGGATAGCCATGAGTTCAATGCCAGCCTGGACTATGTAGTAAGAATGGTTGCCCCCCTCCTCCACCCCCATCTCCAACAGAATTTTTTTAAAAGTAACCCAAAATATATAAAAGACCTAAGTCAAGACAGAAGTATATAAAACTGTTACAAGAGAATAATACATACAGGGAAATCTTTATGATATTGGATTTGACAATAATTTATTGAGTATGACAACAAATACCTGTCAAAAAAAAAAAAAAGATAAAGGTTATTTCATTAAAAACTTTTGTGTAGCCGGGCATGGTGGCGCACGCCTGTAATCCCAGCACTCGGGAGGCTGAGGCAGGAGGATTGGTGCGAATTCGAGACCAGCCTGGGCTACAAAAGTGAGCTCAAGGCCAGCCTCAACTGCATAGCAAGACCCTGTCTCAAAAAGACAAAAAAAAATTTATGTATTAACATGACACTATAAATGGAAATAATGCTTCTGTAAATAAAGAAGGGAAAAAGTGGTTAAAGCAAGCAGAAGGGAATGGGAGAAAAAAGAGAAGCAAGATATATATCATGCACAGGTACAAATTTGTTATAATAAATGTGATCATTATCTAAAATGATCATGTATCTAAAATGTGCCAATAAACTTAATTTTTACAGTAAAAAACAAGACATTATTAAAAGACCAATAACACAAACCACAGAAAACATGTGTAAGTCATTTATCTCATAAAGAATTAATATTAAGAAGAAACAACATAAAGAGCGTTTAAACTGAACAATGACAACAACAAAATAATCCACTTGATGAAAAGGGCAAAGTTCGAGGCATGGTGGCACATGTCTATAATCCCAGCACTCTCATAGCTATGTAGACAAATCAAAATCACTCTGAGTTGACTTCCAGATTGAGTTATATAGCAAAATTTTAAAAGTAGGTGTTAGGGTTTGTGTCTAGTTGTCCCTCTCAAAGCCTCATACAGTCATGGGGGGCTTCTACAGTTTGTGATTAATTCTTGATCCAATGCTGGGATTATGGTTGTGAGTGCTACACCCCCACCCTGGGATGGGTAATCTGTATACTATTGGTTCCCAACCTTTCTAATGCCATCACCCCACAACGCAGTTCCACATGTTGCAGTAACCCCAAACCAAAAAATAATTTTGGTGGCTACTTCAAAACTGTAATTTTGCTACAGTTATGATTCAGAATGTAAATACCTGATATGCATTATATATTCACATTGCCACAAATCAAACATAAACATAGTGATTACACAAAAACAGTATTTAATTATGTGTTGAGAAATATTTATTACTAGTTCCAATAAATAACATTTCATCACGGCATAGCATGGGTTTAAAAAGCCATTGGAAATACGTACTTTCCGATGGCTTTAGGCAATCCCTGTGTTTTGGTCCTTCGACCCCGGCTGGGATCGACACCCACAGGTTGAGAACCGCTGCTGTATACAAATGTAAGCAGTGGAGAGGGGCTTGCTAGCTCCCTCAGCAGATGCTCTTCTCTTTGCCCTTTGCTCTTCATTGTTTTCCACAGCCATGAACAGCTGTTCTCTGCCTTGTGCTACTCTGCCTTGGAGCCAGCTGAGTATGGACTGAAACCTCCACCAAATGTAAGCTAAATAGCCCTTTCTTCGTTTTGGGTGTCAGGCATTCTGTCCCAGCAATGAGAGTAAAGCAACTGAGACAGTAGATAAAGTATTTGAGGGCCAAGGATATAGCTCAGCAGCATAAGCACCTGCCTGACAAGTACAAGGTCCCATGTTTGATCCCTGGTGCCACCAAAAAAAAAAAAAAAAGTATTTGAATAATACACATAATGACCAGCCACATGGAGAAATATTCAATATCACTAAATATTAGAGACACAAAAATCAGAACAATAATAACATACCATTTCACACAGATTGGAATGAAAGTAAATATTTAATGAATTTTGGCAAGAACATGAAAACATTGGAACCTTGTACACTGTGGTAGGAATTTAAAAACAAGGCAGTCTTGTGGAATTAAAAAAAGAAAGGACTGGCCAGATAGCTCATCAGATTAAAGTGCCCGCTTAAGCAGATGCAGGGGCCAGACCTGCCTGCTAGTTCACAGCAGTTGAGACTTGGCTTGGTAGTGCACGCCTGTAATCCCAGTACTAGGGAGGCTGAAAACAAGAGAATCATCACAAGTCTGATCTATGTATTGAGACCCTACACACTCTGTCCTAAATTAATAAATAAATAAAAATAAAAAGATGAATCCCTAAAAAGATAATCACAAAATTATGATATAAAAAATAGACATATTTACTAGCTATTGTACTCTAAAATCATGATGAAATTCTTGCATGCTATGTTTTCATCATATCACTCTTTACTATAGCCAAAAGGTAAAAACAGCACTACCTGTCCACAGGCAGGTAACAGAAAAGCAAAATGTGAATTCTAGCTAGGTGTAGTGAAACAGGCCTATAATCTCAGTGCTCAGAAGGCTGAGTCAAGAGGACTATTGCTAGTTTCAGATCAGCCTGGGTTACAAAGTGATCAAGGCCAGCCTGAACTGCATAGTGAGCTCCTGTCTCAAAAAAGATAAAAAGAAAGAGAGGAGGGGAGGAGAGGGGAAAAGATGCCGCATATATAGACAAACTCCAAAGACGTTATGCTAAGCAAACCCAGTCAGATAATAAAGGAAAAATATTGCATGATTCCATGTAGAGGAGGTGACCAAAACACATATTCACAAAGACAGAAAGTGAATTAGAAGTTACCAGATGCTTGGGAAAGAGAACAACACAGAGTTACTATTTAATGGTAAGAAAGCGTCTATCTCACATTAAAGAGGTGTAGTAATGGTTACACAACAATGTATATGAAGTTAACAGGATGCAACAAATCTCATTAAAAGAATTGGGGTGAGCAGGTAGAGATGAGAGGGGAGGGGACAAAAAGTAAGAATTAACATGAGAGGGGAGGGGACAAAAAATAAGAACATACGTATGTAGATGTACAAACTTCCCATGAGAAATGCAATCATTATTTAATATAATTGCATGCTAATAAAAAAAAAATAAAAGTAGGGCTGGGGAGACATCTTGGTAGACTCATTGCCTGCTTGGCAAGTTCCAAAGACCTAAATTTGATCCCTGATACCACATCCTCTTCCAGCAATGGAAAACAGACATGGTGGTGCATGCCTGTAATCCCAGCCCTGGGGAGGTTGAGACACAAGGATATGAGTCCAAATTACATACAGACTGTTAGGGTTTATGTCTAGTTGTCCCTCCAAAGCCTCATGTAATCATGGGCAGGGACTTCTACAGATTGAGAATTGACTCATGAGTCACTGAGATTATGTGATTTAGCACTGATCTAAAATAAATAAACCTTCCCCTAAAAAACTAGGATTAGAGATCCAATTTGATTCAGCTATTCCCCTGCTGGATATCTTCCCAAAAGAATTAAAAACATTATACTACATTGATTTATAGGCACCCATGTTTATAATAGCACAGTTTGTAATAGCTAAATTTTGGAAACAAACAAAATAATAATTGAGGAATGGATAGAAAGAGATGCAGTTTTTAGCTGGGCCTGGTAGCGGACACCTGTAATCTCAGTGTTTGGGAGGCTAAGGCAGAAGGGCCACCACAAGTTCAAGGCCAGCCTGACCTACATAGCTAGACCTTGTCTCAAAAAATAGAAAGGGATAAATCTGAGAAAATCCTAGGTAAATGGCTGGACCTTCAGACCATACTTTAAGTTAAATAAACCAAACACACATGTGGAACCATTGAATTTTTTTTTCTAATGTGAGAAGGACTCAAAGGTATTGTGAAACAAAAATTTTTCAAAAGTAAGGCTAACTAAGGAGGGGTAAGGGGAAAAGGAAGGAAGGGTGAAAAAAAACTAATAAAAGGATTAAATGGAAATAGCTTTGTAAATAAGGATAGGAAGAGGGGTTTGAAGGGAGGGAAAGGGACTGAAAAAGAAGAACCACATGTATAGATAGATATAAATTCCCAAGAATGAAGGCAATCATTATGTGTATCTAAACTGTACCAATAAACTTTAGAAAGAAAGCATGTATCTATACGTACATAAAAGAAGTGCTAGAGAAACTGAGTTAATAAATGACTTAGATTCTCAACCATTTAAACATTTTACAGCTAAATCACTATTAAAAAAACATATTTATAAAGAATATTTGGATCAATAAGGACTCAGGATATAAGAGAACCTGTGCTGTAATATCCTATAACTCAGAGGTGTCCCAAATTTTCTGGTCAAGGAGATTATGGGACCTCAGAGGAAAGGGATGAATGAACTATAGTGCATCTAAGGAGAGTCACCCAGAGAAAAACATTCTCTCAGGCTTTCACAGAAAGCAAAATGGCCAAGCAATGGCCGTGACTCGTCCCGA
>PVJA010034370.1:0-22601 GCA_004027025.1 Myocastor coypus | reverse complement strand
TCCAAAGAGAAGTATATTCTTTTCCTTTTTTTTTTCTAAGCAACATCAATAGGGAGGTGGGTCATGTCCACACACTGTACTCTGTAGAACGATTGTAAGGACAATATGCAATATGCCAACTTTCAAAGAAAAGAAAGGGGAAAAGAAAAAATAATAATAATGTTGATTTAGAAGGGTTAATGTTTAATTGTTTGATCAATCTTATATACCTATATGTATTAATCTAAACTGATCTGATGATGAAAATATGTAATATAACCCGTGTTAAATTTAAACAATAAAAAAAAAAAGATGTACCAGCTCTAGCCAGGTGGACAAAGAGACCTAAAGGAAAGGACCATGTTCTGCCTTATGTTGGATGCTCTCTGTATGTCAGGCATTTAATTCAGAATGTTGTGATCATTTCACTGTATACAAGGACTAATAAAAATACACTGTGAGTTTAAATTAAAAATGTTATAATAAAAAAAATAATGTGTGTTCTGATGTTATTGGAAAAAGTTTTCTGTAAATGTCAATTTCGTCATATTGGCTCATAGCATTGTTTGGTTATGCTGATTTCATTTTAATCTAGGAAAGTTGCAACCTTCAAGAGCAGTATGTTAATAACTTTGGGTATGATTGTGTTTTCTATTTCCTTTTTAAGTTCCATGAAGCATTGCTTCCTGTGCCTGGGAGCCCTGGTGTTTGGCAAGTGCGTATTTAGGGTCAGCATGTATTTTTGGTGTATTGATTTTTTTGTCATTAGGCAATATTCCTCTTTTGCTGTAGGAAGTATCTTTGATGAAAATTATCATATGAACATCTCAAGTCCTGTGTTTTACAAAGTAACATTTCTTGATCCCTGGGCCTGCCATACCAGCACCCAGGATGCCCTAAGACAGCAGTTGAGACTGGGTATGGTGGCCCATGCCTGTAAACCCAGCTCTTGGGGGGCTGTAAACACTATGATCATTATGAGTCTAATCTGGCAATGAGACCCTGAACACCCTATAGACCCTTCTCTAAAAGTACAAATAATAATAATAATAATAATAATAATAATAATAATAATAATAAACATTTCTCTGCATGCAATGCATTTTCCTGTCCTTTCATGTCAATCTGTGTTATATCTGAAGTGAGTTTTTTATTGACATGACGTAATGGCATCATGCATTCATACTCACTCTGTTTCTGTGTGTTTCCCATATTTAGTCACGCTTTGAGGTCTAAGGGTCCAGTCCCTGGGGCTGCTACCAGTCCTGACACCAACTTAACGCTTGAAAGTTTCCAGAAATAACCTAAGCTTCAGTGAGTTGCTGGAAAGGTTCATGGACCTTGCTGAAGGCTGTCACATATGGTATTATCAATTATTATAGGGGTAAACCCAAATTAGGCCCAGCCAAACTGAAGACACAGGGAGCAGGGGCTTGGCAGGGCTAGTGCTTGCTCCTTCCAGGCTGGTTCACCTCCCAGAGTTAGTGTATGACAGTTCCAATGAGCCTGGCCAACCTTGGAAATGCCCCCAGCCTTCTGTCCAGAGTGTTTATTGGAACTTGGTTGTATAGGCAGGCTTGATGGGCTGACTGAAGGCTAACTCAGCCCTCAGGTCCACCTTTCCTGGAAGTTGGGACTGTGTCACTTTTTTATTTGTGTTGTTGTATTGTTCTATTATTATTGAAGCCAAAGGGACAGAGAACACAGGAAGAGAAGAGTCATGGTTCAGAATGGGAAGGAGGGAGCTCTAACCTACCGTAGATCCTTCAGGATGGGCACAGCCAGGCATTGCCGGTGCCAGGAGATCTCAGAGAGCGGAGCCATAGAGCCGCTGGATTTGGGAATAATGGTGCTCCCTTAGTCAAGGAAGTGCTACACTCCTTAAATAACTAGCACTGGGAAATTCACAAGCATCCCAGACAGACTTGAGGTGACAGCAACCTGGCAAGGGAGGGGGCTAAACTGGGGACCTCAGAGGATTACTATTTACATCAAAAGGAAAGGAAATCTGTTCTAGGAGTGGCACATGCTTGTAATCCTAGCACTTGGGAGGCTGAAACAAGAGGATCCCCATGAGTTCAAGGTCAGTGTGGGCTACAAAGTGAGTTCGAGTCAGTCAGGACTATATGTCAAGAAAACAAGACAAAACAAAATAAACAAACAAAAAAACAAAACCAAAAGCAATAAATGGATGAACAAAAATTAAGGGAAAAAAATCTGTTCTCTTCTGTGGAAGTAGAAAAAAAGAAAGAAAGGAAACACACTAAAGTGTGCTGGGAAGACTGTGTGTGTGTTTGGGTCCACAGTCCACCTTTCCTGCACTGCCCCTCGCCCCACAAGCAAGGCTTTTACATTGTGCTGCATTACTTGGTGTATCTGGCATTTTAATATCGTCAGAGCAAACATCTCTGATCTTGGATTTTCCTGTCTGTTTTGTGTTTACTTTTAAAATTGGTTGATTTCTTTGTGGTATTTGGGAAGGAACCCAGGCTAGTGCTCACCACTGAGCCACTAATATGCTCAGCCTTGCATATTTATCCTTTTAAGTAAACTCAACTCAATAATTTTTCCCTTTTCTGTTTTCCAGTGAGTCGGTGCTCTTCACATAACTTCTGTGTGTCGCACTAAATGTCTTCATTTTGCAAAAGCTAGCTACTTTTATTACCCGTGTGCTGCATGAATACATGCCCACCACAGCTGGACCCTGAGTGACACCTCCGTGAACACAAAATGCGTCCCTCCTTCTGCTGCCCTACCCTCTCACAGGTGACAGTGCAGTTGTCTTGCTTCCTGTGTCCTTTGCATTAACCACACTCCCGTGGCTTCATCACTCAGAGTCTTCCAGTACCCACTCCTGGATCTTGTTTGTGTCCAGCTATAAACGTGTCTTGGAGAGCCTCGCACATGCCAAATGCCACTTGAACTGGCATTTCTCTAGTGCTGCATTGAGACTTTCTTCTCTGCCACGGCCAACCAGGCTGCAATGAGCGTCAGCATCCTGCAGAGGGCGCAGGTAAAAGCATTCACCGCTGGGACTCAAAAATTGTCCCTCCTGTTTACAGGTCCTATGATTTGGGGCCTGGTACTGAAACTTCCCCATCCTCAGTATGCAGATCTTGAAGGCGATAGTGGTTAGTGCCTCCGTGTTAGGAGGGGCTCGGGTCTTGGTGTGCCCTGGTGACCCTTCTCCAGAGCAGGTTGTTTGAAGCAGGCTTGGGGATCAAAGGGCAAGCACATTTCCACTTCACAGCTGAGAGGCCCTGGTGCCCCTAACAGGTTGCTTGGACCCCTTTCCCTCCCGCAGGGCAGGAAGTGCTGGTTCCTGAAACCACAGGGTGACTGCACCCAAGGGTTTTCATTTGTACCAGTCTGGTGAGCACAGGGCACATTCCACCCATTATTGTTTAAATTTGCATTTTTATTAAATGACTAGAAATCTCAGCATCCTTTCAAAAGCTGCTTGGCCATTTTCATATATTCTGTGACCGGTGCCTGTCTCTGGCCCAGTTTTTGTTTGACTGGTTGCCTTAAATACACTGATTTTGTAGAAGTCCCTTACATGTTCTGTGTGTAACTCCAGTGGCTGTTTATAAATAATAGAAGCCTTACATTTGACTTTAATGTGTTTGTGATGCTTCCTTTGGTTCAGAGATTTTGCATGTTCACAGATGAACCTGGTATTTTCTTTGTGCCTGCAACAGTTTGTGTCTTCCTTGGGAGTGTTTCTCCTGTCTTTTTAATCACAGAACTGTTCCGCTTTAAATATCTACCTACTGTAAAAGAGCTTTCCACATGCTTTCTGAATTTTCCAAGTTTATCCTTTATGCTAAAAAACATTTTAAGTAGCGATTGTTGAGGTGTTACTTTTCTTTAAAATTTGTTATTACCTCTTTATGTACATTTATTAGTTTACATTTGTTTTAATTATTTTGAAGCAGTGTGTGAATATATTCAGTTTGTAAATATCTCAGCAATAGAGGAATGGAGTAAAAGCGTGCCACCCCTCTTTTTTTCCTGGTACTGGGAGCGACACCCAAAGCCAGGTAAACACGGAGCCATATGTTGAGCATTTTGTATTTACTTTCCTAGCCCCTTGCCTGCCTCCTTTTCAAAGATACGTGGGACTGGCTGTCTATTGTAGACCTTCTGTGTCTCTTTCTATATCTTCACTTTCAATATCATTACCTACTTCCATGCAGTATTTATTTTGTAATTTAAAAACAAAAAAACAAACATATAAACAATATTTGTTTGTTTATTTTCACAGTGCTTTGGACTGAACTTAGCATCTTACACATACTGGACAAGTGCTCGCCACTCCGCTGCCCAGCACAGAGGTTTCTATTTCTAATTCTTTCTTATTCACGTACCCATTTCTGGGACAAATAACTTGAGGTCACATTTTAAAGGAGGAGAGGATTTTTGGTGCAGTTTCAGAGGGTTCAGTTCAAAGTTTAATGAGGAAATAAACCCCTGAATTTTTCAAATTGTTCAACTTGGCTCTTTGGTTCTACTTCTCAAAATAGATCTGACTAAAAGCAGCCAGTGGTGCCCATGCCACAGCCCAAATGATGAGCTACCTGGAGATTTTCTTTGCTGGACTGAATAATCTTCCATCTTTAAATGCAGCTGCATACAGTCTTGGAACATGGACAAAATATAAATAAGTCCCTTTCCAGAGCATTACACACATGGTCTCTATCCCAATTCCTCATACATCCTCATTCCCAACTGAAACTTCTTGAGCTTGTCATTTTCTGTCTGCATTCCTATTAGCATCCTGACCTGTGCTCTGACCAAATGATCCCATCAGTCTCTGCCTATTCTGCTTAGAGCATATTAGGCTATGCACCATTTCCAAACCTTTCCAAACTCCTCCCAAAGGACAGTAACCATCTAGGGGCTGGGGAGATACTTCAATAGAATAAAGCACTTGCCTGGCAAATGCAAGGACCTGAGTTCAATCTGCAGTTCCACACACACACACAAAAAAAGAAGAATAGTAACCATGTGGTCGGGTTAGTCTTATTTATGATGCCAATTATAAGATGCAAGCTTCCCTTTAAATACCAGTTTTGCAAATCCATAATTTCATTATGTAATGAATGAGCTCCAAACATAGTTTCCACTGTGCAAATAAAGTAAAAAACATGTTCTTATCTTTTTTCTGTTTCTAATTTTATTGTGCCCTTGCATAAGAATATGTACAATTTATGGGGCCCAGCAGGATGGGTCAGTGGTCTAAAGTGCCTGCTTAGGAAGGCTTAGGCGACTGCAGGGACTGCGGTTCAATCCCCGGCACCACATGCTGCGCCAGCCCTGCCCTCAGGGCGGGCTGAGCAGGCCATAAAAATAAATAAACAAACAAGAATATGTATAATTTATTTACTATCAGTTCTCTAGATAAGATGCAGAGATTTCCTTGCTTATCCTGAGCAATCATTTTTTCCAAATTCCATACAAGAGCTTGAAAAGAACATAAGTTCTCTACTGGGTACAGACTTCCTTCTCTACAATGAGCTGGTGAGATTCCAGTATGTTCTCTTGTCTCTTTTGCACCTCCCTTGTTTGGTTTGCTCAGATCTCTTGAGCTTGTGGATCTGTGAGCATCTAGGATGCTTCTCTGCTTACTTAGATGAGTAAGTAGGGGTGTGCACATAGGCAGGCCTCTGTCCAGGTCTAGGGAATATTCCCTTACCCAGGTAAGCTGCCCTGTCTGAGTGGGAGCCAGAGGCTGACAGGAGTAGTGACACAGCAAGTGGATCTCCCCCGAGAGCTCTTCACTTTGTTGTTGCAGCTGCAACATCACTGCAAGTTTTGCATGGCTGATCTTATAAGCTGGTGCTCACTTGGCCTGGGTCCTGAGCCATGCAGGTCCTATTCATAAAGGAGCCAGCAGGAAAGACTCCAGCTACAGGGATCCTGAGCCCATATGGGCCACAGCTTGTGGTGCCAGGGTATCCTCCCTGCTAACTTTTGGCTCTCTTGAAAGGGTCTCTCCACTTGTACCCTTCCTTGAGGTCTATGGGAGACAATTGTACTGAGAAGGTAGGTTTTTGGAAAGCAGAGAGTTGAACATATCATTGCAACCATGTTCCTAAGTCAAGGTGGAAGAACCCACGTGTCCATCACAGATGCGTGATATGTAGTGCTACATACATGATGGAAAGATTTTCAGCCCTAGGAAGCAAGGACATGCTAACCTAAGCTGCATCATGCATGGACCTCGAGGACACCATGTTCAGCACAAAGGACCGGTACAGTGATGCCACTGTGTGAGGTGTCAAGGGTAGTGAGGCCCACAGAGTCAGAAGGCAGGAGGCAGAAGCCAGGAGGTGAAGTTAGCACTGAATGGCATGGAATATCTGTTAGGGATAATCAGACGGCAGTGAAGGTAGCACAGTGGGAATGCACTGTACATTCTAAGACTACTGCACTGTTAGTGCCACTGAATTATTCAAAGAAAGTAGCTAAATGGTAAATTGATATTGGATGTGTTTTATTTCTAAAAAATTTAAATGATATTAATTTTGGAACAAATTTACCTATTCAACTCCTGCCTGGGCCTGAGCAGCTTGCTGCCCCGCACCTGTGACTGCCTGTCCTGCGGGCACCTGTGGGCCTTATATGTGGGCATCCTCCTGAGACCCCTTTATGCTGAGCACTGGTGAGTTTCCCATGTTCCAGGGGGTTCTGGGCCTTCCTATGACCTTTATGGCTTCCCTATGACCTTCCTGGGCTCTTCACTAGAATTTTCCTTGTCCATTTCATGACCTTCAGGCCCATTCCCTTGTTGCCGCTCCTCCTAGCCTGGGGATGATGGACACTGCCTATGGGAGCCCTGAATCCCTGGGCCAGGTTTTGGAGATGCAAGCAGCAGGTGCTGGACAGACTGGGTTTCTCTCCCTACCTTGGGTTTCTGTCCAGAAAATAATTCGCAAACGCAGGCTCTGACCCTGTGCTTTTGGGATGAGGTTCCCATAGACAAGAGGAATGGATAGGACAGACAGGTGCAGGCAGGGGCGGACAGGTGTGGATAGGATGGGACTCATGTGAGCAGGAGTGGATAGGAGGGGACAGAGCAAAGAGGTGTGGGAAGAGGGGACAGTGGGAACAGATGTGGGCAGGAGGGGCCAGCTGCAAGCAGGAGTGTGCAGATAGGGACTAGAAATCGCGTGCCTCACATCAGGGTGCGCTCTTTGGCAGCCCTTCCCCCTTGGGTGTTCCTAAGGTGCCTGTGGTCCTGTTGGCTCGCAGCATGGCCTGGCCATACTATGCGAGTGTGCCACCAGAGGGCGCCCCTAACACACATGCTGGTGCAGCATTTTAGAAGGCCATACATCCGGACTATCTGGTGCCCCACTGGGGCACAGTGGCTCGCTCTTTATGTCTCCTTCGGAGGAACCTTGTCTTTAGAGATGCCAAAATTTCCAGATGCCCTGTGTGAAGCTGAAGTCGTGGAGACCAGACAGAGGCTGGTTGATTTTGTGCATGGCTTGGAGCCAAAAGTTTCTCTACATAAAACACGCATTTGTCAGCATGATTATATATATGTATGCTATGTGTGCATGAACACATTTGCATGTGTGTGCTCACAAACACTTGTGGGAGTACACATGGGTGTGTCTGTAGGTCCACATGTACATGCTTTTGTGTATATGTGCCTGTGTACATATGCATGTATGTGTGCATACATGTGCTTGCACATGCCTGTGAGAGCTCATATACCTGTGTATTAATGTGACATGTACACTTGTATGATCACATGTATGTGCTTGTGTGTGCCTGTGTGTTTCTGAATGTCTGAGTGTGCCTACATGTGTCGATGCAAGTGTGCACATTCACATTTGTGTGCATGTCAACAGAGGTTGGACCCAGCCTATGAAACCCAGGGTCAGGCTGGGGGTGCTCAGGTGCTATGGAGCTGCCCGGAAAGAACAGCAGGGACTTGTGACACTGAGCACTGGGCAGGGCGTGAGAGATTGCACTCCAGGAGAGTTCTCAAAGGTGTTGGTCCCAGTCGTGCAGGTCAGACTCTCCCAGGCATGGGCCCCTCCTGCCGTGGCATCTGCCTGGGATGCCTGATTCTCCAAGTGTGAGCAGCAGCCCTTCCGGAAGCGCATGGAGGGGGGGCGCGTCTGATTACATCCTGGAGTATGACCTCGCTAATGCAATCAGGAAATGTCCCAGGGCTCCAGCTGCGGGGCTGGCAGTGGGTGTCCACGCTGCTGGGCCACAGCTCTCACCAGGCAGGAGGCGCCCAAGACCCTGCAGCCAGCTGGTCCCTGGGAGGAGCCGCTCGGCCTCCTTCCCTGGCTCTGAATTGATTCAGAATCACAGAGCCTTCGTCTGTCTGGAGAGAACAGTCAGCAGTGAGGAGTCAGCACTTTGGAGATGTCTCTAGAACGCAGCCGTTTTCCATCAAGGTCAGGCTCTTACTTAAAAATTTTAAGAGAAGGCTTTTGGGGAGAGTCCAGGCTCTTCCTCACTGTGGCGATAAGCCATGGCCAGAGCCTAGGGCATGTTCGTTTCCAGACTGCCCACCAGCATCACCAACTGCCAAGGGGTTGGGTGGCTGGAAGGGATGTTCCTCATCAGCTCAGAGATCCTCTTCTTCCCAGGAGAGCAGGGGGCAAGGGTGGGGCAGGCAGGATTCTTCTGTGATGGAGTTAGGGTGTAGAAAGGAGGAAGCATTGGGGCACTTGGGAGGAGCCTGGAGGCCCTTCTCCATTGTGTCTGGTGGCCACTGTGTCCCTGTGCCCCTTCTTGCATGGGTACCAGCTTCATGGGAACTGGCAATACCTTGTGAATAGAGTAGACAGGGAGGGGAAGGCTCCTGTGCAGGTGGAGGTCACCTGTACCCTGAGTTCCAGACTGAGACCCAGATAGGCAGAATCCACCATGGCCACAGTCAGCCATGCAACACAGCACTTAGGGACGTGGGACAGGGATGGGAGAAGTGGTGTCTGGGACCCTAGCGCTGGGTCCTCTGACTCAGGTTGCATGAGCCAGGACCCAGTACCTCTGTCTCTGTGTGTGATGTTTGTAGGCTCCTGCTGAGGGCCAGGTGCTTAGATAGTGTCACCACATGGTCTGAGGAAAGCCTACCCAAGTCCCACATCAGGAGCACCACATGTCAGGAGCCTGTGCACCACCAGGTCCCAACAATAGTCCTGCCACTCTCTCCTGGTGACAAGAGGACCACAGTGACCAAGAGGCTCCATGACAGGCAAGTGGATCCAGTCTGTAGGTCATGCATGCTGTGTGAGGGGTAGGGAAGATGGGTCAGCTTTGTGGGACCCACGACCATGGCACCGAGTGAGGGCGCGTCCTCTGCCCTGGGCCCCGCTCCAGCCTGTGACGCCCCCTGCAGGTATCATGGAGGCCCCCGCCCATCGCTTCATGCTCCTTTCCTCCTAATGCTAGAGTGCCTGTCCTGCTTGGCTTCACTCACCAGATCGGAATCAGATGCGTCTTTCTGGCTGGAGAGACGCTGGGTCCCCTAGGGCACATCAGAGACTCAGCAACGCCCTCAGGATCTGTATTGGCACCAACCATCCCAGGATCGGTTTCAGAGTCTCCTGAGATGTGGTGAAAGCTCTGACTCGGCTTCCTCTTGCCTTGGCCTCTGGGAAACTCAGGCACGCTCTGGGATGGATGCCAGGCCACCTTCCTTGGGTCCCTGGAGCAGCCTTGGCCCACAGGCTGGGCCTGGTCCACAATGCCTGCCCCTGGAGGAGGCTGGGCCCTCAGGGCAGGGTGAGGAAGCCATGCGCGGCGTGGCTGGAGAGGACGGCGGGGATAGTCTTCATCCCACACAGGAAGTTGGAGCCCAGAGACAGGAAGGGCGGGGTTGAGGAGGGGCCACCGTGGATGTGGCTCCGGGGTTGAGCAGGACCTGTCGCCCTTTCTCTATCCCCTCCTGGTGTCTGCTCAGCCCTCTGTACCAGGCCTGACCTTTGGATGCCTTTGTCTTCTGTCTTTGTCCCCTGGCTCCTGCTGCTCCCTGAGGCCAGGTGGAGTGAAGGTACCCAGTTTCTCTGGGATCCAGATGAGGATGCCAAGTGGGGTACAGGTGCTCCGTACATCTATACCCCTGTGTGTGAGTCACTCCCGACGTTGCTTGCATCTTCACCTGGGGACACTGCTGTCCTAAATCCTCACTAGCTGGAGGCAGCCAGAGAAGCGCATTTCCTTTGTTGGCCCCAGAAAGCCTCCCGGGGCAGCAGGGAGATTTACTGTCCTGTCAGGGAGGCCATTGCTCACCAGACAGGAGGAGAGGCAAGGTCGTTCTGCCAGGCAGCATCATAGGAGGGAGTAAATCATCTGGGACGCTATCGTCCTCAGTGTCACCATGGCCTGCTCACATGTCGCTGTCACAGTTCCAGTAGCCCCTGTGCTAGACACGCCCTGAGGTGATAGCAGGGACTGAGGGCCAGGGTCCTTCAGGATGACAGAAACATCCCTGTGGGTGCATGGTAGCCCTGGTGGGAAGGGCGACCTCGTGCCATTCAGCACACCACAGCTGCCTGAGGAGGAGAGAGAGGGCCTTGACAGATGCCTGGGCCTGTCTCCAGGGAGTAGCAGTCCCCTGGAATCCCTCTACCTTCCAGGGCTCAGTCACCAGGTGCTGGGCTCCAGGAGAGGATGTCGGTCATCCCATGCATCCCATGAGGGCACAACTCATCCTAGGGGTCGGCTGCTCAGCTGCCTCCTCACCCAGGGCCCCTTCATTCTGTCCTCTCCTCTGTAGGTAGCTTGCACCTCTGGACCCCTCCTGAGCTTTGCCACAGTATCATGTGGGAAGGTGGGGTAGGCAACCATCAGGGCTGGGCATGGCCACCAGGAAGGACAGAGGGTGCCATCATGGTCGCAGAGGGGACACTGGATGACGATGACCTTCATGTTTGCCTTTGGGCTCAGTGAGAAAGCTGCTGGACCAGTAAGGAGGCAGCCATGGTCCCCAGAGCTCACAGGGGACATGGGTCCATGTCCCTGCTCTGACACAAGCATGTCCCAGGGCAGGATATCTGGACAGATAGAACCTCCAGGCTGAGGCCCTGGCTGCCTCTCCTGTCCCTGGAGGCTGCGAGCACCTGTGCGTGTACTTGTGTGCACATGAGGCAGGTGACAGGTGAGGCTTGAGTGGGAGTGTGCATGGATGACAGGGGGGGCTGTGAGGCAGGAAGGGGACAAGGCCCCTTCCCAGAGGGCCTTTTCTGACACAGAGGCACCCTGGAGTGGATGTGAGAAGAAGGGCTTTGAGTTGTGGGTGGCACTGGGGAAGGCTGAGGAGCAGACAGAGCCACCTCTCCTCAGCAGACCCCATGGAGCACACAGATGTTTAGGGACACTGGGGGGACCCAGATGTTGAGGGATACGATGGTTAGGTAGGGGTGAACCCACCTGCTCACAGCAGCTGCTCGGCCACACGTGCGACCGAGCCAGCAGGAAAGCAAGGACAGAAAGCAGAGCATGGGCTGGCCTGGTGGGCAGTGTGGAGTGTGTGTAGGGTGTGTAGGGGACACTCATGACCCCAACTCTGCTTTCGTCTGCAAGAAAGCCCTGGCAACCTCAGGGATGCCAAGGTTCTGCTGTCGGATCACAGCACCAGGAGGGGTCCAAGCTTGGAACATCTGGAGTGCAGCAGGTGACTCAGAAGCCGGTGCAGACGAGAGGCAGAGGGACGCAAAGACCCAGGCCCAGCCACACGGGGAGCAGTGTGGACGTAGCCCCCGAGGGGGTCATGCCACCTGCAGGGCAGGGTGGAGAGCGAGACCAGAGGAAAATCGGGGAGCCACACATCCAGCGGCCGAGGCAGTGTGCAGAGGGCACAGGGCCCTGGGTTAGGCCGAGGGAGGGGCAGCACGCTCAGGACCAGGGCTGGGTGCAGCTCTGAGGTTGGGCCAGACCCAGGTGTGCGGTGATGGGACTTCAAGGCACTGAGGCCCTTCCACCCGGGACAGGCAGCTGAGGAGTGGCAGAGAGTCAGGGAGGGGCCTTGGGATTTGACTAAAAATGGGGTTCTGAGGAGGGCAAGCATCTTGTGCGTGCTCAAGGTACCAGCTAGGATTCGCTGTCCTCAGTCAGGTTGTCACCCATAAAGAGAGAGCGCCGCATACGTGCACTTGACAGCTTCCCACAGCAGGAGCTGCCTGCACCTCCCAGTTGGTCATTTTTCTTTTGACTTGGAAGGAACGGGGAACAGAGCGAGGTGGAAGCCCTTGGGTGCCTCTCCTCTCAGGGGCCCAGAGCTTTCATTTGCTGTGATAAAGCAGGTGCGGCCCTGCTCAGAGGATGCCTCCCGTTTGAATCCTGGGACCGTCTGGGGGTCACCACCCCTGTACACCAGCAGTAGGGACACCCCATCACTGTCTCTGTCCTAGGGTGCGTGTCAGTGTGTCCCTGTTCCTCACCATGATAGAGGTCTGCTTCTTTCCTGTTCTTGTGCCAATCAGAGAGGAGCATGTGTGTTGGAGCAGAGACGGAGGACACACGGAAGCATCTCGAAAGTGTCTGCTCGGGGTTACTTTTCTCTGCGCCCGACTGCAGTGCCTCACGGATGATGGTGACACAGAACCAAAGTGCGAGAGCCCTGCTCTTTTTCATCTTCAGCGGGGTAACGCAGCCACACAGGTTGTGGATGGATGCGCTTGTGGCGGGGGACAGCAAATGAGAATCACGTGTTCTCTTATACAGAGACCCCAAGATGTGGCAGGGTGGGTCCCCAAGGCTGGCCAGGGTGGCTCTGTGCACTGGGGAGGTTGTGGTTGGTAATGAGTTCTGTATTTCAACAGCCAGAAAAAGGATTTTGAGCTTTTCTCCACAAAGCAATGGAGCGTATTGGAGGTATCTTATCAAGACCAATGCAAATGTGATACAACTGTATCACACTCAGACCTCATCCTGCGGTGAGGGCGATGTGTATTTCATGTTTTCAACTTGGTGGAAGGCTGCTCTGATAGGACCGCCAGGGCCAAGGAGAGCTCATAGGAAAATGCCAGCGCCCCACAGCTGGCCCCAAGAAGGTGGGAGAGGATGGCAGGCATGGCCAGTTCACCTGGGCCAGGGCTGGGGACCAGGATTCTCTGATTGCCCGCAGCTGGTGGGTTCCTGCACCGCCCCTGCTCTCACTATCCACTAACACGACACCCACTCTTCTGTAAGTAAAGGTATCCTTGAAAGGGCCTTGCCTTGGAGGTGACACCTGGGACCACGGGGTGCGGGGTGCTGGTTCCAGTCTAGACAGAAGTGAGTGCAAAGCGGTGTGGGAATCAAGATCATTCACAGCTCAGGGCTGTGGCTGCTCCTGGAACAGAGAGGAACTGAAGGCTCCGTCCGTCTCCCCTCCTTCCGTCTTTTTCTCCTTTTTCCATCATTAGCTAGAGTACTGCAGTGAGGCGAAGCCTTTCAGCGCTGACCGCCGACCTTGGGAAGGAAATGAGTCTCCCTCTTTCTTGGAAAGGGTGTGGAGCAAGTCTGGGCAGCTGGCTCAGCTTCCCAGCCCCCTGGGAGGGGTGGCTTTGGCCAGGCAGGGGAGCATCCAGGGCACAGAGAGTGCTGCCTGGGTTATGGAGCCCCAGCCTGCTGGCGCCACCCACGGGCAGCCCCTCTGCCCAACACCCATGATCCCCTGCCTGTCCCCCCCTCCATGAAGCTGTAGCCATGCTGAGTCACCCTGGATGGGTGCTGGGAGGGGGAGAAAGGCCAGGGCCTGGCATCACTCAGGGTGGCTGTGCTGAGCCACAGACAACGAACTGGAAACAGCACCCAAGGGAGCGGAAGAGCTGCCCAGGCACAGGGTCCTGCTTTGCAGCTGGGCAGCTCTCACCAAACTGATCTGTGACACAGGGACAGATTGGGGTGCTACATGAAGGTCGCTGCCAGACAAAGAGGCCCACCCAGAGAAAGGGCCAGGGCACAGGGCGAGGAGGCAGTGTCTGGGGCATCAGCACAGGGTGAGCCCTTGCTTCCATTTTGCTGAACTCTGAGTGCGCTGGGCCATGTGTTCATGTGGCTGTCATGCGTGTACACACGTGTGCATGCTGAGGTGTGAAGAACAGTGCAGTCACATAGTCTGGACCAGGGTGACCTTTGGTCCTTGCACATGTACGGTTCCCCCTGCAGGAGGGGTCCCTGAGCTCACACCTTGGCGTGCTCCGCCCTGTCACCACCTGGGTGGGACGGTGTCCCCTCTGCCTGTGTAACGGCAGCTGTCCAGCATCATGCTTGACATGGGGCCCTGATGGCCAAGGCCCCCGTGCTTGGACTTCTTGCGATGAAACAAAGGGCCAAGCATCTGGCTGTGTGCTGCCAATGCTGGGTGCCCTAACCGCGCTTGCACCCCCGTCAGACCCTTTCCCCCGACTCAGTCTCCTCCATCCCCTTGCTCTCTGCCAGATGCCTGTCCTGACGTCCTGACCTTGGCGGTGATGTCCCTCTGCTCTGTGTTGCTGCTATCACCTGGGCGTGCTCTTGGCAATAGTCTCTGCGGGGTTCTGGCTCCCACGTCATTGCTGTGAGCCTGCTTCCGTGGTCCACGCCAGTGTGCTCGTCCTCCCTGTCTTGTACGTCTCTGCCCTGTCTGTGTCCCTCCCCCATGCCCACTTACCTAAAGATCACAGCAGGGTGGCTGATGCTTTGGAAGAAACAGCACAGGAGAGGAGCAGCAACAAACGCCTTGGCCCTTCCAAGTGTTCAAACCATGCAAAATGGTACCTTTCCTCCCCAGCACAGCCTCAGCATTCTTCCCTCGGTTCAGGTTTACTCTTGAGCCTGTCTGGCGACCCGAGTGGCAGTGGAGAATGATGGTGCCCAGCTGTGGCCTGTCCACACCTCCTTGTCCTCCTTCCTGTGTGGTCGCCCTGCAGCGTGCCATGCGCTCTCCAAGAAGGACAGGCGGGAGATCCTGGCAGGGCCCCAGGGCTGCCAGATCTTTACAGAATCAAGAAGTTACTTTCCCGACCAGCACTCACTCAAATTCTGCTGAAGACGTGAGAGAGAAATCTTAGGCTAAAGAACAAAAACTGCTGACTCTGCTTTTTTTTTTTTTTTGCAGTCCCTCTAATTAATAACGAGTAATGATGTAATAACATCTGCGTGCTCACTGTGCAGTGCACTTGTGTGAGCATTGCAGACAACAGACCCCTGCTTGTCCTCAACACCTCCTGGCACCAATTCTCCTAGCATGTATGATTCACAGAGCTGGCACCTTGCTCAAAGAGGTCACCAGCTGGGGCAAGTGGCAGGGATGCCACAAGCCCACTCGTCTTCACAGAGACAGCAAGGAGCTACATTCAGATGATTGTGCTTAAGATAGAAAATAACCCCCAGCCGGCACACTTCAGTGTGTTAGTTGCCCAGGTCATTCATAGTTCTGGTCACAGTTCTTGTTACTTTTGTGTCTTTTTTTTTTTTTTTTTGTCTTTTTGAGACAGGGTCTCGCTATGCAGTTGAGGCTGGTCCTGAGCTCACTTTTGTAGCCCAGCTCACTTTTGTAGCCCAGGCTGGTCTTGAACTCGCATCAATCCTCCTGCCTCAGCACTTTTGTGTCTTAAAAACAGCTGGTCACTGTGATGCACACTGCATAAACCAATCCCCAACTGGCAAGAAGCCATTCTGCCTCTGTATTTCCTGCTTGCTTATACCCTATACAAGGCTAGACCACCAGAGATTAGGGTCTGACATTGTTGTTATTTATTATTTTTAAAGGGAATACAAAATAATCATTTTAAAATTAAAAATAAACAACTGATTCCTCAATCAGTGCTCACCCAACATTAAATAAATCTGCCTCCAAATGCTGGGTGTTGTTCTGTGTTTCTGCTTGGTGTCAGCTCCAAGTGTGAGCATCTGCTTCCAGTGCCCAAGCTGTGGGTGCCCCTGGGCTGCCACCACACGCTGGTTTTCAGATGAGCAGGTGGGTCCCTGAGTTCCCTTATGCTGGGTTACCCCGCCAGCCCACACAGCCATGCCTGGCCATTCACCTTATCTCCCAAAGCAAGGGCAGTCTCTCCTATAACCGCAGTATCATATCTAGTTCAATGTCTATCCCTTTGGGGCTGTCGTGCAGAAGAGGCTCGGTCTGAGTCTGGTGTTTTTCTGTGATTAGATTTGGCAGCAGTGATTCTGTGTCCTCCTCAGGGCGTCCTCAGAAGCTGCCTGGCCCGTTCCCTTTGCGTCACCCTTGAATCAGCGTCCAGGCTATCTGCCAGGTTTTCCCATTCCTAAGGTGCCTTTTCTCTCCTTCAAGTCTGTACGTAATCCACACAGATGTCCACTCCCTGTCAGCTCCCTGCGATGCTCTGAGTCCCAGGACTGAGCTTGCTGCAGCAGAGTCGGCCCCAAGGCTACAGCACGGCACATTTCCAGCAGAGTTCGTCCTATGCAAAGGAGAGTCCAGCCTCCCACCCACCCCTTTTATTACTGGCTCTGTGACACTATGCATTCTATTTTTACACATGGAATGTCAGGACTGTTTTCATGCTCCGATGACCTCAGGCATAGCCAGTGGCTACATCTTCAAGCTGCATCCTGTGCCCTTCATGTTGTCCTCTTTCTCAAACACATTTCAGGCACCACTCTCTGTCCCAGGCTCACTGTGTGTGGGAGTGAGGGCTCTCCAAAGAATTGGAAACACAGGGCACAAGCCTGTGTTACCCTGTGGAGATTTACCATGGAGTTGGGCACACAGTCACAGGCACTGAGAAGTCTGAGGCTAGAGAGCCAGGAGCACCATGCCAGGCAGCAGGGGGGGCAGGTCCACCCACCCTGAACGGGCCCCGTGCACACACTCATCCCTTATGGAAACACCCTCACAAATGTACCTGGAAACGATATTTTGTCTGCTTTCTTGGTGTCTTTGTCTACGTTTTGGAGCTAAGGTCTACCACTACATGCTGGGGAAGTTGCTTGGAGGTTTACTTTGGCTACAGTTCCAGTTCAAGATTGAGGGCCCATAGCTGGTGATGTCCATGCTGGTAGAGTCCAAGGTGATACCAGGCAACTCATAAGAGATCTCGAGTATGCAGGAGATCTGGCCACTGTCGGGAGGACCCATCAACCCCAAAAGCACTGATCACAGGGTGCATTAACCCACCCTTGAGTTGTGGTGTGCTGGCTGCCCTGAGATCCCAAATTAATTGAAACATTGTCCTTTCACAGTCATTTTGACTTCGGGAAAAGCCAGGAGTTGCATGGTGCCCCATCCAGAGAGTCAAGCGCAGCATCATGTGCCCGGGAGCCTGCCTTTTGGTTGGATGACACTCAGCAGCAATGCTCATCATAGTTTTGGTCCCACTTCCTGAAAACACTCATGAAAGAGGACTTCCAGAACTGCCTCAGAAAGCAGGAAGAATGAAGGGATCAGTGTGTCCAAAGCAGGAGGAGATTTTGAGGAAGCTTCAGGGTGTGTCTTTTACTGCAATAAACTCGTTTTGGTCTTTTTTTTTTTTTTTTTTTTTTGAGACAGGGTCTCGCTATACAGTTCAGGCTGGCCTTGAGCTCACTTTTTTATCCCAGGCTGGGCTCAAACTCACATCAATCCTTCTGCCTCAGCCTCCCAAGTGCTAGGATTATAGGCATGTGCCACCATGCCTGGATTGCAATACATTTTTAAAACTTCGAGCATTCACTGTATATGTTTACTACACCTCAAATATATACAAGCAAATGCATACATATATATTTGCCCCTCAAATTTCATATTTCATTCTTTATCCAATTGGATTTGAACTTTATTAATTGTTTTAATTAATTATTAATTAATTTTTTTGTGGGACCAGGGTTCGAACTCATGACCTTGCACTTGCCAGGCAGGCACTTGTGCCATGGAGCTATCTCCCCAGCCCCAGATTCTACAGTTTTATAGAGTGATCAAGCCGATTTTCCTAACAACCTCTACTGAACTGAAATTATTTATTTGTGTTACACATACCTAGTTCTGTCTCTGAGGTCTCTGTCCTGTTTCTTTGGTCTCTTCCATGCACCTACCTCATAGCATGCTGCTTTTATTTTTGCCACACTTTTGCTGTCTGTCTTAATGTGTGTCTAGTAGATAGACATTAGTGCCCTCCTTCACTTTGTGTCTTTTCTGCTTCCTCAAGTGACCCCAATCTACTCCTCTAATCCTTATCTATCCCTCATGTCTATTGTCCTTCCCTGTGACTGTCATTCACAATGCTGCCTTGAATATACGGCAAGACCCCACATGTGTGAAAGGGTTACTACAGAGTCAATGGCCCCAGTTGGAATTTGGGGTCAAAGGGCATCTGAATTTTTTATGTCTGATGGTTAAATTGCTCTGGCCCAGAGTGGGCAATCTACAATAAAATAACTGTGTCTGAGACTCTGATGTCCCTGTCCTCAAACAAACAGACAAACAAACAAAAAAAGAACTCAAAAAATTTTGTATCCTAGTAGGTAAAAAATTGTTTAGTATATTTTAATTTCTCTTGATATGGGTAAAATTGAACATCTCTTCACAGTTCTTTTTTAATGGACTTTTTATTCAACACATTTACACATCTGAAAAGCATAAATTTCTAGTCTTATTCATGACACTCCTGGGAGCTATTTATATACAAGAGATTCACTCTCATGAAATGGCATTTTCCTGAGATTGTTTCTCTCTTACTGTTATAGTAAATAATATTTTTTTACAATGTGGATTTAAAGAATTCTGTTATGATTACACTGACAAATCTTTTCTTCCATGAATTTTATTTTATTTTATTTTATTGAGGTACCAGGGATTGAACTCAGAACCCTGTGCTTGCCAGGCAGGTGCTTACTCTACTGAGCTATCTCCCCAGCCCTCTCTTCCATGAATTTTAGATCTGAGCCTATCAAGTGTTTTCCTTACTTCAAACATTTCAGAACAGTCTTATGTTTTCTTCAAGATGTGTTTGTGCTCAGTTTTTGATATTGAAACCTTTTGATCAACTTGGAAATCATTTTGGTTTAAGGGGTCAAGTATAAAATATACTATTTTGTTCAAGACGCTACCAAATTGTCACATCATTTGTCAAGAAACACCGATAATGCCACTATAAGCATTTGTGACATAGTCTTGTAAGGAGATAGGCTTTTTGTTTTTCTTTTTGTATTTTAGAACAGGGCCTAGAGGATCTCACTATGTAGATTAGACTCAGTGATCCGCCTGTGTTTATCCTCCCAGAGCTGGGATTACAGGTGCGCACCACCATGACCAGTAGGAGCTATTTTTAACTCTTTTATAGGCCTAAATGTAGGAGTGGGTTACTTACTAACTCTGTCCTCAGTGTCTTAAGAATCCACTGTACTGTTTTCTAAAGGGGCTTCTCTATTTCACATTCTATCAGGCGTTCACAAGAGCCTGAACTTCTCATTTCACTGGTATTGCTGCTACCTCTCCTATATTGTCCCCATCCTAGAGCAAGTAGTTTTGTTTTACATTTCCCAGTGACAGGTGATGTTCAACGTTTTTCATGCGTTTATTGACCATTTGTGTATCCATGGACATATTAGAGTCTTTTGTCTATTTTGAAAATTAGTCTATTTGTCTTTTTTATTCAGTTGTTAATTCCTAACAACTCCTAAGTGTTTCTATTTCTACTGTAGTTCCTAACTACAACTGCCTATTTGCTAAGTGCTGTTTTCATGTGATAAGCTATGAATTTTAATGTATTAATTTTGTTCTCTGCTATTTTAGTAATGTTTCTTCTTGTGCTTTTTCCTTATCTCATATCTTTCAAGTACACAGTCATATTCTCTACAAATAGTGATAGTTTCTCTTTCCATTTTCTACTTCTCATTTATTTCTCATATCTAATTGTGTTGGCTAGCACCTCCTCACATTTTGTTTAGGACAGGTTAATACTTAACTGTGGTGTCAATTAGCATAAGAAATGATTGGCAGATTGGTCTTGCAGAGTTCTGGGTATTTCTGAAAGACCCATCCCGGGTGTGGGCTTGAAGCCTGGATGGAATTAAAAAGGGAAAGAAGGACAAAGTCGCAGTTTGACTTCTTCAGAGGTGCTCAAGTCCTTACCATTGCCTCCGTCATCCTTAGCCAGAGAAGATGTGGACCACACAGGACATTACAGTGAGCTTCAGGCGCCAGGTTTCTGACTGAATCCCTCAGATCTCCAGCATGTAGAGTGTAGGGATCTACATGGTTCTACCCAGGGAGACAGGGCAATTAGAATGAAAAAGATAAACAAAAAGCTGGGCCAGGTGGCCACCAGTCTGCCTGATGGGCAAGACTAACTTGAGGCACAACAAAATGATCCTTTCTTTAGACGTCTGCAAAGTTTGTGTCACATGACACAAGGTTGCCTAGCAACTACTAGCTGGCCTGAACCAGACAGGATGTTTTTCTCAGCACTGGGATACCTTGTTTGCTGTAGGCCCTGAGGCCCAGTCCCACCTACACACACTTGATCAATCTCTTGGCTTCCTGCTGCTCCCAAAGGTTCGAGGGTTTTTGTCAGCTCTTCCACACCTGCCTGGAGGCAACCACTGTAAGCCTACATTATAAATCTGTATCTGTCGTATAATTTTATACTAAATCTATTCCTCTAATAAACTCTAACTGAAACATGATACTAGGAAGAATCTCCTTGGTGATACAATTTGGGGGCTGAAATGAATATATATTTACGATGTTATGAAACATTAATCTGCTGTTGACTCATTCAAAATACTAAAATCAAGGCTAGGTTTAAAATTTTTACAGTCTATAGAGGTTAACATATGATTTTTTCTTTTCAGAACCATTTATTTCATGGGTTGTATTAATTTCCTAATCATATACCTTCCTTTTATTCCTGGAACAAAGTCTGCTTGGTTTAGTCATGATAAATATATTCTTATTTTAATGCACTGTTACAGACTTCAGGATATCTTATTTAGGATTTTAAAATTAGAAGTAATAATTAAGATTGGACTATATAGTCTCTTTTGTGAGTCAATTCTCTGCCAATGTTCAATGTTTCATGAATTTCATAGAAAAAAATTGGAAGTTTTTTCCATTTTTAAATCCCTGCAATAGTTTGAAGACACTGACTATGTCTGCTATTTATTAAAGACCATGTAAATTCCCTTACAAGATTATTTGAGGCTACTCTGGAGGATAGTTCACTGACAAATGCATTCGTCTGCGGGGACTGCTGTGCTCAACTGTCCACACTGAGAGCCCCAACTGGGACAGGGCAGGGCAGGCTGGCCTCGTTCCAGCTCCTGCAGGCGGTGAGGAGCCTCCTCTCACCCACGCGCGCCCTCTAACCGCACCTCTGCTCCCCTTCTAGTGAGAACCAGGCTACCTTGCTCCAAAGCAGCTTCACCCATAATTGTCCCACCACATCTAGGTGACCCCTTTCCAAGCAAGGTCGTGCCTGGGTTGTGGGGGTTAAAACATCAGTGTATGACGTTTTGGGCATGATTCCTCCCAGAAAGAGAGTTCATCCGTCTCCTCACAAGTCATTCTACTTACATGTTCCAAAGGTCTGGGAGCTAGCTCTGAGAAGTTACATTTTTCCAGGGAATTATCCACTTCCTAAATGTTTCAAGTATGTTGAATAGAATCAACCAAGCAAATTTATGACTTACAAGTTTCAATTTCTTACTACTTCTTTGTGATGTTCATCAACTCTTCTCCTTTTGTTACTTAGTTGTCCACAGATTCCACCCCACCCAAAAGTCCTCAGAACAGGCTTTCAAGTTTCTCAGTTGTTATGTTTTTCCTGTTCCAGATCACTAAATATACATCTATACCTAAGATATATCTATATATCTTTGATAATGCTTTGTGTTTTCCTGCAGTTTATTTATTTTTTGTATTCAAATCGGTTTACTCAGGTTTATAAGTTAGAAGTTACAGATTCCTGCAGTTTATTTTTAATGTGTGAACTTATTTTTAAACAATTATATACTAATTGACCTTTAACCTCTTTGGTGTACAAGTTTATGAATTATACACATGAACTATAGTCATGTAGCTACTGTTTTAGCCAAGATAAGGAATCCTTGTGTGCCCTAAGAAAACCTCTCCTGTCATTGATGACTGTCACCACCAATCCCTGTCAATATTGATCTGCTCTCTCGCATGTAGTTTTGCTAAAATTATGCATTAGTAATGGTATGACACATAAGTTTCGAAACGTGACCCCTCCTTTGCCCCATGGATGGCTCCTGACCATTCTCTTTGTTTGGTGGGATGGAGATCCATGTCCTGGGTCTGTGCACCCACAGGCCCAAGAGCAGATTGCAGCCTGCTCCAGCCTCTCCCTCCCTTGGTTGGTGGTTCTCAACCTGACTTGGGTTCTTTCTTGACAATCTCTTAATAGTCATGGAGTCTGCACAGCACTGGGCAGTCTATCTCTGCCAAAGAAGTAGTTTGTGCCCTTTTTCTCTTTACCCTGGATCTTAGCCCATTTCCTATTTATACCAAGACACCTGAGACTGGGTGATTTATAAAGAAAAAAGCTTATTCCTGTCATAGTCCTAGAGGCTGAAGAGCCTAGCGCTATGCCCACCCAGCTCTGATGGGGGATTATGCTGCCTTGTGCATGATGGAGAAGGGAACGGGAGGTGGGTGGATTCAAAAGTGTGTGTGTGAGAGAGAGAGAGAGTGTGTGTGTGTG
>PVJA010034369.1:0-22580 GCA_004027025.1 Myocastor coypus | reverse complement strand
AAAAAAAAAAAAAAAAAAAAAAAAAAAAAAAAAAAAAAAAAAAAAAAAAAAAAAAAAAGAAACAAATACAATTAAGATTGGGCTTTACTACTATCCTAGGCATCTCAAGTGAATGATCAAGAATAAAGCAATATGGCTGGACCCCAGCCACCGGCATGCATGTATATGTAGGGACCTTTCTGGATGTCTGCTACCACTGGATAGCCCAGCAAATGGTGCTTGGAGGTATTTCTGCAGACCCCACACCCAGCTTCTCCTTTAGAACCCTGCAGCAAAATTCCTTGCAGAGAGACTGGTTTCAGACCCTCCCAGCTAATCCAGGAGCTGAACATCTTGCTAGAGGAGCACAGAGGTTCACTTCCATGAGCAACAGCAGGGAGAAGCAGAACACAGGAGCCAGAATCAGCCAGCACATCTGGACAACTTCCAACTTGGTTGATCCAGACCTGAATTTCAGTAAATGCTAACCTCATAGCTGCACCAATGATGTATGTGAAAAGGCAAAGGACAGTGCTATGCAAAATGATGAAAAGGGTGCACCTTTGTGACTGGCCACGGGGATCCTGGACCAAGCCCCAGCTCCTAGACTTGACTCATCACCCCCGAACTCCAGCCCGGACCTGCCACCATCCTGACTAGGCCAACCAGCAGATTCAGCCCTGGTCCATTCACTGACTCATCAACAACCTGAGCTCAGATTCCACACGCCTTCCTTACCAGGGCTCACATCAGCCCAGTAAGAACTGTCTCAACCCAAATACATCCACCAACTCAACAACTGCGAAAACCCCAACTGCACCCATATTCCCCACATGGCCACCCACCAGCTCCACACAGCCGACCATGGTCCTGACCCACGAGGCCTCAAGTTAACCAACCACCTGAGCTTCCACTCTCAGCCAGGCTCATCTGGAGGGGAACAAGCTTGATGAATCCAGACCCAAATTTCCCTAGGTGCTAACTGTATAAGTTCACCAAGATGCAGAGATCACTGTCATAAAAAAATGATACATAAAAGGAGCAAGATCCAACTCCAGATCCTAAATCCACACAAAACAAATACAGGAAACACTACCATGGAAGAAAATGAGAATCATGCAGACGAAATATCTAAATCAGTAGCTGCCAAGGTTGAAAGGCAAGCACAGAAACGTATAGAGCAACTCATATCAGAGAAAACATGTGAAGTAAAAAAAGAAATGTATGAAAAAATAGACGCTGAAGTGGAAAAACAACTGCAGAAATATATAGAAGAAACCAGAGCAGAAATAACCTCTGAAGTTAAAAAAGACCTCTATAAATCAATAGCATCTAAAGCAGGGGGACAACTACAGAAATTTACAGAGCAGAACAGAGCAGAAATAACATCTGAACTAGAGAGAGAAAGGATAAGTATAATGAGAGACTTCAGTACTACTAAAGAAGACACTGATAAAAAGTTAGAGGAGAATAGAAAAATGATAGATTCCCTGATTGACCAATATAGGAAAGAAATAGATCGCATGAAACAGTTTCAAAGAGATACACAAGAAAATAAAATCTCAGTCACAAGCTGGCAAAACCATATGATCCAAAGTGAAGATAGAATCTTAGATCCTGAAGACATTGTCGCACCTAGTAAAAAGATAAGAAAGGAACTCTTAAAAACACTAAGATGCAGGAAAACATAATTCAATATCTGCAAGATGATGCAAAAATGAACAATGTGAGATTAATAGGAATCAATGAAAAAGAAAGATTCAATACAAAGGATATAAAAAGAATATTGGCAGAAGTAATAGCAGAAAACTTCCCAAACATGAAAAAGCAATTGGACATACAGATAACTGAAGCATACAGAACCCAAATAACATCAACCCAACTAAAAACATACCAAGACATATAATAGTCAAGATTCCAGAAATTCAGCAGAAGAATAGTATACTAAAAGCTGCTGGAGAAAAGAAATAGATCACATTTAAAGGAAAACCCATCAGAATAACAGCAGATTTCTCTTTGCAAACAATGAAGTCAAGAAGATCAGAAAGCAGAGTGCTTCAAGTCCTCCATGAAAACAGATTTCAGCCCAGACTGCTATACCCCGCAAAGCTCTTTTTTTTTTTTTTTTTTTTTTTGAATAGAAAATTTACTGGGAAAGAAAGCTTCATGTCCAAGAGGGGAACAAAAGGGGGGCCCGAGTCGGTTGCCCCTGAAATTGTCTTTCTTTAGGTGTTTTATAGGGTAAAACCATATGATAAGGCGGACCTAAGGTGAAACTAGGGGAACTTGCTTAGGTGGTCATGAGTTGGGACAAAATCATGGTCGGCCAATTAGATTACAAGCATATGAGATAACAAAATATGATCAATTATGAGAAATGAGCAAAGGCATTTTAACATTTGAAGCATAAAAGTGTTACCTTAGCAAGTCCAATCCAGAACTTATGGAAGAAGAGCAGACTTATACCTCTGTCCAGTGATCTCAGTGGGTGACCTTCAGTTGATGCAGAAAGAAAAACTGATCTTTTAACCTGAAAAACACTTGTACGAGTTCGTGTTCTCTAAAACCGAAGAATAAATTTTAGGAATGAGACGGAGGTTTAGAATAGAAAATTTATTGGGAAAGAAAACTTCTGTCCAAGAGGGGAACAGAAAGGGGGCCTTAGTGGGTTGCCCCTCCATCTTACATGTGGCCTTAAAATGCTCACCTGAGTGGTGGTGCACATCCGTTATTCTCAAGAGCCACAGTCCTGAGTGGGCAAATTAATGATTCACCAAGGTATCATCTCAAAAAATAAAAAATAAAAAAGGGTGGAAAATATAGCTCAGTGCTTGGCCCAAGGTTCAATCCAGTCCATTGGCCAGGCTGGTCCACAGCCACTTCCAGCAGCAGGGCACTCACATGCACAAGAGGACAGTGTATTCTTTGCATGGTGGGTTTGACTGTCACTGCTGGGAGAGCTGTCAGTGTCCCCTGTGGGTGGGGAGGCAGCATTGCTTGGGTAAACTCATCAAAGGCCAGGGGTTTAGGGCACTGGTCCAGGAACCTATTTTCTGCTGCTATAACATGGTATCACAGATGAGGTGTTTTGTTAAAAAATAGAAGTTGATTCGGGCTCCGGTCCTGAGAGGTGATGACTGCTGGCGTGTGGGGGGCACTCAACTGTGACTCCTGCACTCCAGGCTGAGGCAAGAGGCTTGCCATACATATAATGCCAGTTGGGCTCAAAGCTCTCTTTCAAGTATGAGGGAGAAGTGAAATACTTCCATGACAAGGAACAACTAAAGAATTTTATGACATCAAAATCAACCCTACACAGAACACTAAAAAATATTTTAGAGAGAGACCAAAAGAACTCAAACGCAAGAAATGAGAACAGAAAGGTCCTACCAAATAGGGTACTCAATTAAACACAGGAGAAAAAGGGGTAAACAGCAGTAAGTAAAAACCATGTCAATCATAAGTCAATATATTTGAATTATAACCATCAATGTAAATGAACTCAATTCTCCAATTAAAAGAAATAGACTGGCAGAGTGGAAAAGGAAGAAAAATCCAACAATATGCTGTATACAAGAAATGCACTTAACTCATAAAGAAACTCCTAGGCTAAAAGTGAAAGGATGGATAACAATACTACATGCTCCAGCACCTCAAAAAAAAAAAAAAAAAAGCTGTGGTAGCAATCCTGTTTGAGGACAGTCTAAACTCAAGACTGGTCAAATGAAATAAAGCAGGCCACTACAATTGGTTAGAGGAAAACTTCAATGTGAAGAGGCAACACACATAAATATGTATGCACAAAACACAGGAGCAGCAACTTATATAAGGCAAACTTTAATGGATATGAAAAATCTAACATCCAATACCACAGTCTTCACAGGAGACCTTAACACATCTTAATCCCAAAAAGATAATTCAAACAGACAAAAAACTATCAATGAAGTAGCAGAGCTGAACCAGAACTTGGAACAACTAGAATTAGTGGACATACACAGAGTGCTCCACCCAACCACTTCAGAATACGTATTTTTTACAGCTGCACATGGGACATTTCCTAAACTAGACCAGATATTAGTACATAGGTCATGCTTAAGTATGTGCAAGAACACAGATATTGTCCCATGCATATTACCTAAGCACAGTGCAATAAAATTGGAAATAAATGACAACAGAAACCACATGAACTCCAGAAATACATGGCAATTAAACAACACTCTTCTCAACAACCAGTGGGTTACAGATGAAATTAAACTAGAAATTAAACAATATCCTGAATTTAATGAAAATTCAAACACAACCTACCAGAATTTATGGAATGCAATGAAAGCATTTCTTAGAGGGAAATTAATACCTCTGAACTCATACATTAAGAAAACAGAAGAGGAACAAATAAATACTTCCCTGGAGCACCTTAATCAACTAGAAATAGAGAGCAAACGAAATCTAAAACCCAAAGACACGAGGAAATTATAAAGATTAGAGCAGAAATTAATTCAATTGAAACAAAGAAAACAATACAAAGAATTAATGAATCCAAAAGCTGGTTCCTTGAAAGATTAAATAAAATTGATAAGTCCCTAGCTAACCTCATCGAAAAGAGGAAAGAAAAGACTCAAATTCAAGCAACAAGGAATAAAAAGGGTGAAATTACTACAGACCCAGCAGAGATACAGAGAATCATACATAGTTACTTTGAGAATCTCTATCTCACAGAATTGAAAACACAAATGAAATGGGTAGCTTCCTAGAAAAGTACAAATTACCCAGACTCACTCAAGAAGATATAACACCTCTCAATAACCCAATAACAACCAATGAAATATGAAATGTAATAAAAAGCCTACCGACAAAGAAAAGTCCGGGACCTGATGGATTCACTACTGCATTCTACAAGAAATTTATAGAAGACTTAATCCCAACACTTCTCAAACTCTTCAGTGAAATTGAAAAGGAGGTAATCCTTCCAAAATCATTCTTAGAGGTAAGTATTACACTGATACCAAAACCAGACAGAGATGCAACTAAAAGAGAAAACTACAGACCAGTTTCTCTAATGAACATACACACAAAAACCATCAGTAAAATCCTTGTCACTAGAATACAATCATCAAGAAGATTATACACCATGACTAGATAGGATTCATCCTAGGCATGAAAGCATGGTTCAATATACGCAAATCTATAAATGCAATACACTATATCAATAGGGCCAAAGCCAAAAATCACATGCTCATCTCAGTTGATGCTGAAAAGGCCTTTGACAAAGTCCAACACTCATTCATGTTCAAAGTCCTACAGAAAATTGGAATAGAGGGCCTCTATCTCAACACAATAAAAGCCATCTACAACAATCCAACAGCTAACATAATTCTAAATGGGGAAAAACTAAAGATTTTTAGTCTCAAGTCTGATACAAGACAAGTATGTCCTCTATTACCATTCCTATTCAATATAGTTCTAGAATCATTAGCTACAGCCATTAGGCAAGAAAGAGAAATAAAAGGAATAAGAATAGGTAAAGAAGAGGTAAAACTTTCACTATATGCAGATGACGTGATAATCCACTTAGAAGACCCAAAGAACTCCACAAAAAAGCTACTGGAATTAATACACAAATTCAGTAGCATAGCAGGCTATAAAATCAACACACAAAAGTCATCAGCATTCCTCTACACATAGATAACAAACACACTGAGAGAGAAATTAGAGAAGCAGTACCTTTTATGATAGCACCAAAGAAAATGAAATATTTAGGGATTAACCTACTAAAGATGTAAAAGACCTTTTCAATGGAAACTATACTGCTCTGACAAAACAGATCCAGAAGATTTCAGAAAACGGAAAACTATTCCCTGCTCCTCAATAGGAAGAATCAACATTGTGAAGATGGCCATACTCCCTAAATTGTTATACATATTTAATGCAATTCCTATCAAAATACCATCAACATACCTCTCAGACATGGAGAAATCATTCCTAAAATTTATTTGGAACCAAAAAGAAACCCAGACTTGCAATCACAATTCTGGGCAACAAACGTAGGGCAGGAGGCATTACAATTCCTGACCTAAAGTGAGACTACAAAGCTACAGTAATAAGATCAACAATGGTATTGGCAAAAAAAAAAAAAAAAAAAAAAAATACACGTGAAGATCAATGGAATAGATTAGAAGATACAGAAGCAAATACAAACACACTCACCCACCTTATCTTTGATAAAGGTGCCAAACACGCTTACTGGAAGAAACATAGCCTCTTTAACAAATAGTGCTGGAAAAACTGGCTCTCTATATGCCGAAAACTAAAACTTGACCCAAATCTACCATCATGCACTAAATTAAAGTCAAAATGGATTAAAGATCTAAACATTAAAGGAGAAATACTAAATCTCCTGGAAGATAAAGTGGGAGAAAATCTTGAAAACATCAGGGTAGGCAAAAAGTTCATGGACAAAAATCAAAATGCACATTTAACCCTTGAAAGAATCAACAAATGAGACCTCCTCCAGCTAAGGAGTTTCTTCATGTCAAAGGAAATTAGCAACAGAATGAAAAGGCAACCCATAAATTTCAAAAGGATTTTAACTAATAAATATTCAGACAAAGGTCTTCTACCTAGAATGTATAAATAACTAAAAAATTTAGAGTTCCAAAATTCAAAGACCTAATCCAGAAATGGTCATCTGAGATGAACGCACACTTCTCAGAGAAAGAAATTCAGTAAGCCTATAAATACAAGAAGAAATGCTCCACATCGCTAGCCATTTGTGAAATGCAAATTAAAACGACAATGAGATATCTTACCCCTGAGAGAATGGCTATCATAAAGAAATCAACCAGCAACAAATGCTAGAGAAGTTGTGGGGAAAGCCTCTCCCCAGTGGATAACCATTCTGCACTCCTTGTGGGAATGCAGACTGGTGCAACCATTATGGAAAGTAGTGTTGAGGATCCCTAAAAAACTAGAACTGGAAATCCCATTCAACCTAGCTATCCCCCTACTGGGAATTTTCCCTGAAGAACTGAAAACATCATACCATAGCAATATCTGTGCACCTATGTTTATAGCAACCCAATTTGTGATAGCCAAATCTTGGAAACAACCAAAATGTCCATCATTTGAAGAATGGTTGAAAAAAATGTGGTATTTTTATACAACGCAGTATTACACAGCTATGAAGAATGATAAACTAGAAGACTTCATGTATATGGAGATGTACCTTGAACATATATTCACAAGTGAAATAAATGAGAACTACATGTGTAAATATCATATGGTCTCCCTAGTGTAAAAACTCAAAACAAGAAATAAAAATGGAATGGTATAACACAGCTGAATGGAAATCAAGAACTTAAGGATTAAACAATGAAGAAACAGAAAACAGAAAAGATAAGAAACATGGAAGGAGAAAAAACATGCACTCATATACACAGGATGAATTGGACAATGGTCCAAACGATCTCCATCAGATTTTTCACACTAAGGGTAGCTATATATGTAACACCAAAACTATGCTGGGAATGCCTGTCATTCTGGTCTTTTAGATGTGTGCTGCTTCAAATATAATTTCAATTACTGCTATTCTCTCTCTCTCTCTCTCTCTCTCTCTCTCTCTCTCTCTCTCTCTCTCTCTCTCTCTCTCTCTCTCTCTCTCTCTCTCCCTCAAGTAAATTGTTGTTTTACAAGAAAACAAATAAGGTCATTAAAGGAGAATAAGAGACAAGGAAAAATGCCATAGGATTGACAGGCTATGATTTTGTATATGCTTAGATTTCTAAATTTCTCTGTAAAAATGTGTAACTGCTTTTATTACATTCTATGGAGATTTATCAGAATACCAATAATTGATGGAAAATACCAGCTCTATGTTAAGTCTAAGGCATTCAATATTCAGAAAGACAGTGATGTTAAGCTGAAGTACCTATGTTATAGAGTAATAGTATCACTAAGCTTTTCTTCTGGAGGGCTAATAATATAAGTTTACAGACCAAAACTTAGAGAAAAAAAAAAGTAGACTACAAGGATAGCCAATATTTTGGCCCTAGCCTTTCAAGCTCAGTGAGGACTTAGAACAGAACAGACCCTGTGCTGCAACATCTTATAGCTCCCAGGTTTTCTGTTCACGAAGATAAGGGGCCACATAGGAATTGGATTGACAATGTATGTGTGTCTAAGGGGAGTCACCTAGAGAGAAAACATTCTCTCAGGCTTTCACAGAGAGCAAACTGGTCAAGCAATGGCTATCACTCATCCAGACAGCTGACACTGACAACAGTTCTACAAATCACTTACATGGTTTCAAGGTAAATCCTGAGGGGATTTGACTGACCTTTGGAGACACAAGAGTTACAAGTTTTATTATACAGTCCTGGCTTTATTTTGCCCTTAACCACCCAGCAGAGAAGTTTTTACCACAAAGAATAAAAAGTAAACTATATTAGTATGCTGAGCTGCAAAAGGCTTAAATCAACACGTTCTGGCATTGCCAGTTCCCCTAGTAACCCACTATAATTATGGAATATTGGACTATATATGCAACTACTTTCCTTAGTTCAATGAAAAGAAATTTCTTGTAGCAACAAGGATTAGAAAAATTACCATGTCTGTAACTTGTACTCTGAATAAGTACCACAAGGACAACAATATGCATTGTATTAATTATTGGTGATGTACTACTAATGTATTTTCAAACTGTCTCATTGTTATTTCTTATAAAAAGTAATAAAAATAAATTTAAAAGGACAATGAATTAAAGTCCTTAGAGAATATACAAAGAACTCAAAAAAAAAAAAATGAGGTCCAACAATTTTAAAGACTCAATCCAAAACATGACCATCTGAAATGAATACACTCTTCTCAGATGGAAAAATATAAACATCTTGTAATTTCATTAAAAATTGTTAACATCATTGTCATTAAAGAAATGCAAATTAAAACAACACTGAGATTATATATCACTCCAAAAATAATGTCTATTATCAATAAATCAACCAATAGAAAATGCTGGAGAGGCTTTGTGATTAAAGGGCCTTTGTCAGGAAGGTCCCTAAAAGAGAAAGAGCAAAGTGAAATGGAACTTCCAATTTTAATTTTTCTGAGGCATTTCCATACTGATTTGTAGAGTGGTTGTACAAATTTGTCTCTCTCTTTTAGGGATCTTTCTGAAAGTATTAAAATTGCTGTCCTACAGTGATAACATTCAGGTTCATATTTAAAAACAAGTATAACAACTATTGTGGGGATCAGTGTGAAGATTCCTGAAAACAACTAGGATTAGAGCTCTCATTCAGGCCTGCTCTCCCCCTCCTGGGTATTTTCCCAGAAGAACTGAAAGTATCATAACCCAATGATATATGTGCACCCATATTTAGAGCAGCATAATTTGTCATAGCTAAATCATGAAGCAGCACAGATGTCCACCTACTGAAGAAAGAATAAATAAGATGTGACAATTTTACACAATGGTATACTACTGAGCTATAAAAAAGGACAAATTTGAGGCTTTTATTGGAATATTGATGCAACTAGAGACCATACTGTTAAGTGAAATAAATTGCAACTGCATGTTCAAACATCAAATTCTCTCCTTAGTGTGAGAACCTGAAGGAGAAAATAAAATCTGAAGGGTACAGCAAATATTTGGGAAAGGAATGAACTTGTTCAAAGGAAGAAATTACTGAGTTGGGGAGAAGGACAGGAGAGGGAGTAGGAGAAAGAAATATATCTGTACACATAATTAGCATGATTTGGACAACTCGACTGTGGATTTCTGCTGGTCTATGGAAAAAAGTAGTTGGTGCTTCTGTCCCTTTCCTCTTCATTTCTTATGTATTTCATTTTCTCTTTCTTCTTTCAATTTCACATGCATATATATGGCAATATATACAACTACGTGGAAAACAACCTTCATTACAACAAATACTGTGAAATTAATGTCACTTTGCTAAGTGAACTTAAGCATCACATGTAATTTTTCTATTTTAATGCGATTTTGTACTCCCTTTAAAAAATATAAAAATTAAAAAGGGAATTTTATACTCATGGGTACTTACACCCAAAAATGTGAGAACTCAGATAAATAACCTAAAACAAAATAAACCCAAATCAGTAGAAAAATATAAATAATACATATTACAGCATAAACAAATGTAATACAGACAAGAAGAAAAGAACCATAAAGGCTACATAATACATAACTAAAAGCACAGGGTCTGGCAGGATGGCTCAGTGCTCTAAAGCTCCTGCTTAGGAAAGCTTGGGCGGCTGCAGGGACTGCGGTTCGATCCCCGGCACCACCTGCTGTGCCAGCCCTGCCCTCAGGGCAGGCTGAGCTGGCCATAAAAACAAATAAACAAACAAAAGTTCTGAAATAACTAAACGCACAAACAAATTATTCATGAAAAATTTATGTGCCAATACCTGGGATAATGTAAAAGAGGTGAATACAATTCTAGATAACTATGAGCTACCAAGTTAAATCAAGAAGATACAAAACATTTGAATAGTAAAAACAATGACATTGAAACATTTACAAATAGATTTTGAACAAAGAAAGCCACAGAAACGGATTACATTTGTTGTGAATTTTGTCAGAGTTTTAAAGTGCTAATATCAGGCTGGCAAGATCGTTTAGCAGTCTAAAGCACCTACTTAGGAAAGCTTAGGCAACCGCAGTGACCGCGGTTCAATCCACGGCACCACATGCTGCACCAGCCCCACTCCCAGGGCAGGCTGAGCTGGCCATAATGCAAAAATAAATAAATAATAAAAAATAAAATACTAATACCAATATTCTATTAAAAAGTCCATAAAATGAAAATGTAAAAGAGAAAAGCTATTCCAAATTCACTCTATGAAGCCAGTGTTACTGAACTACCAAAGTCTAACAATAGCACCACAAAGCTAACTACCAAAATCCTTGTTGTAATTTAATACAAAAATCTTCAGTAGAAAACTTGGAAGTTAAATTCAATATCACATTGAAAAATAATATTCAATGTTAAAATTATTTAATTCTAGCAATATATGTTTGATTCAACATAAAGAAATCAGTAAATGAAATACATTCCATAAATAGAAACAAAGACAAAAGTCATATAATTATCTGAATAAATGTTGCAAAAACTTTCAATAAAATTCAATATCACTTATGGAAATCCTGAATAATGTAAATATAAAAATATTACAGTGCAATATATAAAAATTATTATATATGGCAAGCCCATAGTCAATATCACACTAAATGAGGAAAAACTGGAAATGAGGCAAGGGTGACTATTCCTATCACTTTTATTCAGTGGAGTATTGGAAAGTTAGGCTACAGCAATCAAATGAGCATAAGAAATAAGAAAGTCAAAGATAAGAAAGGAAGAAGTCAAATTATCCCTGCTTGTAGATGATATAATTCTACTCTAAATAGTTGATGCAAATTTTCTTAGAACTGATAAATTCAGTATCATAGCAGGATATAAATCAACAAATAAAACTTGGAAGATTTCTTAAGTGCTAATACCAAATCAACTAAACAACCAACTTGAAGACAACAATATGCAATATAGCAACTATTGCTGAATTTCTAACATTTTTCTTAGTAAAATTCTGTATCAATTCTTTTTTTTATGGCCAGCTCAGCCTGCACTGGGGTAGGACTGGCATGGCATGTGGTGCCAGGGATCAAACCCCAGTCTTTGCAGTTGCCTAAGCGTGCCTAAGCAAGCACTTTAGACCGCTGAGCCCTACATCAATTCTAATGGTTTTCTTTTTCACTCTCTCCCATTTGCTTCAAAAAATTAAAACTAAAAATGAAGGTACACATAAAAAATAATAAAGTAAACCAAGAAGAAAGAAATATGCCTGAAAGTCCTATACATAATAACATCAATTGAATGTGAATAGTCTTTTGAAAAGCTATGTCTGCATTTTGTTTTGTTTTTGTTTTTGTTTTTGTTTTTGTTTTTTTGTCTTTTTGAGACAGGGTCTCGCTATGCAGTTGAGGCTGGCCTTGGGCTCACTTTTGTAGCCCAGGCTGGTCTCGAACTCACATCGATGCTCCCGCCTCAGCCTCCCAAGTGCTGGGATTACAGGCGTGTGCCACCACGCCCGGCCTATGTCTCCATTTTGTACCTTGAACAATTACTATGAAGACAACAATATGCAATGTACTAATTATTGTAACTTTCCTACTAACCTATTTTGAAACTGTCTTATTATTCTTTCTTTCTCATTAAAATTAATAAATTTAAAAAGTGAATAGATGATGACAAATGATAGATATATAAAATAGAAGATAGATGATAGATAGATAGATAGATAGATAGATAGATAGATAGAGATTTTATAAGAATAACCTACCCAAAAAAGTAACAGACTTAAGGCCAGCCAAATAGCTCACTGGATTAAAGTGCCTGCAAGCAGGTGCAGGGGTTGGAGGTTCAATCTCTGGACCTACCATGTTGGCCCCACCCCCAGGGCACTCTGAGATGGCAATTGAGACTGAGCATGGTATTGTGCAACTATAATTCCAGTCTTGGCAGTCTGTAAACAGGAGGATCACTATAAGTCCAATTTAGTAGTGAGACCCTGAACACCCTATAGAGCCTTCCCTAAAATACAAAAATAATAAATAAATAAATAAATAGATACATAGATAGATAGATAAATAGATAGATAGATAGATAGAAAGTAACAGAATTATATAATAATGAAAGTTCTAAAATGCCTAATAATGTAATCCCAGCACTCGGGAGGCTGAGGCAGGAGGACTGGTGCGAGTGCGAGACCAGTCTGGGCCACAAAAGTGAGCTCAAGACCAGCCTGAACTGCATAGTGAGACCCTGTCTCAAAAAGACAAAAGAAATAAAAAATAAAATAAAATGCCTAATAAAGAAAATGCTACAAGATTGAAAATTCTTGCTTATTCATGGGCAAGGCCAATTACCATTATAATCATTATACTACACAAAGAAGGTGTAGATTCAGTTCAATCCCCTTCAAAATACCAATGACATTTTTCACATAATTTGTAACATTGATGCAGAAGCACTAACTTTGCCATATAATCAAAGCAATACTAAGAGAGAGAAAATCACTGGAGGTGTTGTAATACCTAATTTCCATATATGTGATATAACTATTATAGTAAAACAACATAGTGTTGGCATAAGAATATACACATAGCATAATGGAAGAAAATTAAGAACCCAGCAGTAAACATACAAATGTAAAGTTATCTGATGCTTGAGCACGGAGTCAAATATATGTTGCAGGAAAGAAAAACTTTTCAATAAATGATACTAAAAAAAGTTGACACCCATCTATAAAAAAAATGGATTTGAATCTTTAGTTCATGTCCTGTGCAAAAATCAATTCAAAACAGATAAATATCTAAATATAAGCCCTGAAATTTTAAAACAATAATAGAAAAAAAATTTAAAATTTTGGTACAGGTAGCATTTTCCTGAAAAGGACTCCAAATAGATCAAAAATAACAGCAAAAAGGTAAAAGTGGAATTACATGAATTTAAAAGGTTTTAATGGCAAAAACAAAAATTAACAGAATTAAAAAGCAACACAAACAATGGGAGAAAGTCTTTCTCAGCTAGTATATCTCTGACACACAATATACAAAAATTATAAAGAGCTGGTTGGAGATTCTCAGGCTTTCACAGAGAACAAACTGGTCAAGCAATGACCATGACTCATCCAGATGGCTGACACTGACAAAAGTTCTACAAAACGCTGTTCATCATTTGAAGATAAATCCTGAAGGATTTGATAGACCTTATCAGATACAAAAGATACATTTTGTTATACAGGTCTTGCTTTAACTTGGACTTGACCACCCAGCAGACAAAAGTTTAACCATGAGGCATAAAAAGTAAAGGTTGTTTAGTATGTTGAGCTGTAAAAGGCTCAAGTCAACAGCTTCCAACATTGCCAGCTCTGCTGAGAACCCACTACTACTATGGAATATTGGACTATGTATGCAACTACTTTCTCTTAGTTCAATGAGAAGAAATATTTGTGCCAATAGTGTTTAGAAAAATTATCATGTCTTCATCTTGTACTCTGAACAACTATAAAGACAACAATATGCATTGTATCAATTATTATGACTGTCCTACTAATGTGTTTTGAAACTGTCGCAATTTTATTCCTTATTTAAAGTAATAAAATTATTTTTAAAACTTTATAAAGAACCTACAAAAAATAACAACAAAAGGTCAATCAAAATGAACTAAAATTTTGAACACTTCAAAAGAAACACAAACATTTGTTACAATTCATGCTAAAAATACTTGTTTATAAATGATAAAAAAAAATTAACTCAGTTAATGTTCATTAAATTTGGTACTTAACTTCTTGTTTGAAGCATAGAATTTCCCAAAGAAAAGGGATAGAGGCTTCAGATTGAAGGGGGTTAAAACATGGAGAGAAAATACAGTATAGCATAGAAACAGCAGTAAGGAGATAAAGATCATAGGCTTTTTTGAACTGATGTAGACATATGAGAGAAAAAGCAGAGCAAAAGATCACTTCAAGATTTTGTCCTGAATTTTGAATGAAGTCAGTATTTTAGGGGGCAAATGGAATGAAATGAGGTCAGAAATTCACTGAGGGTGTGCTCGTATGAAACATGGGATAATGTCCCAAATGAAGGAGTCAAAGTAAGAGAAATCAGTTTGAATTTGAGGTAAAGTTATCTTGGCAGTTTTACATGTGCACGTTCATGGTATTAAATGATAGTTAATACTATGAGATAAAATGTGACAATCAAAGATGCAGAGGACAAAATAGAAAGTGAAGGATCTGAAGCCGACTCTTTTAGCATCCAGGAACAGTGCCCACACTGAGAAGAGCTGGATTTTGAGGTACGCAGAAGGCATTTCTCCTTACATGAACACGAAGACTATCATCCCAAATTCCAAAAAGCATGGACACTAGGGTCCTCTTAGAAAGATATGAAACAAATCACCCTAAAGAAAGTGATACAAAAATATTCTCACAAACACACATCCTTTTCTAAATTTATTTTTATTACATTTAATAATAACAATGTGACAATTTCAAAATATGTTAGCAGTACATTTCCAGTATTGGATACAGTGCATATTGTTGTCCTTCTAGTAGTTATACAGAGCACAGGGTGTAGACATGATAAATTTTGTAATCATTATTGGTACAAAAAATTTCTTCTCATTGAACTAAGAGAAAGTAGTTGTATACATAATCCAATGTTCCATAATCTCAATGGGTTACTGGCACAACTGGCAATGTTGGAAACTGTTGATTTAAACCTTTTACAGCTCACATTTATGCCTCTTAGTTAAACTTTTCTGCTGGGTGGTTAAGCGAAAGTTAAAGCAAGAGCTGCATAACAACATGGAATTTTTGTATCTCCTAAGGTCAGTCAAATCCCCTCAGAATTTACTTCAAAACCATGTACAATGATGTGTAGAACTGTCGTCAGTGTCAGCCATCCGGATGAGTCATGGTCATTGCTTGGCCAGTTTGCTCTCTGTGAAAGACTGAGAACATGTTTTCTCTCTAGGTGACACTCCTTAGGCCCACTGTGCATCTTCAATCCCTTTCCTCTGTAGCCCCATAATCTCCTTGAACAGAAAATTTGGGAAACCACTGAGTTATAGGATATTATTGCACAGTTTCTCTTATGCCCTGAGTCCTCACTGACCTTGAAGGGATAGGACCAAAATATTTGCTGACCTTGTAGCCCTTCTTTTCCTCTAATTTTTGATCTGTAAACTTATATTCTTAACCTTCCAGAAGAAAAGCTTAGTGATACTATTATTCTATAACATAGATACTTCAGTTTAACATCACTGTCTTTCTGAGTATCAAACATCTTAGACTTAACTTGGAACTGGTATTTTCTATCAATCATTGATATTCCAATAAATCTCCATAGAATGTAATAAAAAGCAGTTACACATTTTTACACAGGAATGTAGAAATCTAAGCATATACAAAATTGTAGCCTGTCAATCCTATGGTATTTTTCTTAGTCTCTTACTCTCATTTAATACTATTTTTGTTTTCCTGTAAACCAACCATTTACTTGAGAGAGAGTATAGCAGTAACTAAAATTACATTAGAAGCCACTCACACCTAAAAGACCAAAATGACAGGCATTCCAAGTACAGTTTTAGTGTTACATATTGCTATCCTCAGTGTGATAAACCTTTCAGACATTCTTAGGACCATTATCTAATTCATGCTGTGCATGGTTTTGCTCCTGCCATGTTTTCTATGTTTTCTGCTTGCAGTCACTTCATTGTTTTACCTTTAAGTCCTTGCTTGCCATTCAAATGATCCCTTATGATGGCAAATTTATTCTTCAGGAAGGGGGAAATTTTAAATTAGACAAATTTGTGAGATACTCTGATGTCTTTGTGACTGAATGCTTTTCTGTCTGTAATGTTACTACTAATACATCTAGGAGCACTTACATCTTGCATTAGATTGTTCATTTGTTTACTTCTAACAGTGAGACTGGAGGACCACAATGCAAGTGATAAGAAGGGAAATAAACAAGCAGAATTTGGCCCAGAACCCAGAAAAAGATTACAGCTCATCAGAGAATTTCTAAGCTGTGGATTTGTGGGGTTAAAAAAATGAGGCTCAAAAGCAGGCTTAGACTGCAGGTGCAGTGTTATCTGGGGTGTAACTACACTTTACGTTGAGAGAGCTTTTTTATGTGCAGCAAGGTTGATACATCTGCGCTTATCACATAAACATATACACAAACATATAACAAACTCAGTATCCTGACTATAACTGCCTTCTGTAGACTCTTATCTAAAATACTTTTACTGTGAAAAATTATCCCTACCTGCTCACATATTTAGCCTTCAAACTCTTACCTCTCTCTTTTAAATATAAACACACACACACACACACACACACACACACACACACACGAGAACAATTTACTAGGTAAAAAAGAAGAAACATTTCTGGAGGGAAGACATAACACAAGATATATATCATAGACCTAGAATCAGGTCCACCTTAGCCATTAATTGTAATGGAAAAATTAGAAGCTAATAATTTTCTAAACATGTAGATATTATTGAGCCTAAAACACAGTTATAGCCAATACGGAAAAAAATATATATAGTATTTTTACAAACTCTCACTGTTAAATGTAAAAAGTACAGACCCCAGAGAAGAAAATTCAGCATGCACTGTCACAAAAGACAGCATTTGGTCAGCGTTAAATGATCAACGGAGAAGCATTGTCTCCATAATCCCAGGCTAAATCCCCCAGCGCCTGGGAGCTAATTGGGCCTCTCAGGTCCTCTTCTGTAAAGAAGCTCTTCTTACCTTGAGCACTTGCCAAGACAGCGAGGAGGAGAAAAGCAAGTTGACAGAGAAAGTGATGCTCACTCATGGTGACTCTCATCCTATGCTTGCAGGACACAGCTTCAGCTTCCTCAACCAGTATGAGAATTCCCAGCACATAATAGAGAACCTAGAGCAGGAAGCAAGGTATATATTCTTCCCCTCTTACAGGGCCATCTCCTGTGGACCAATAGAAAATCATTTAGCATCTTTTTGTATCGTCAGAATACAAGGAAACCCTCTGAACTTCACACACCAATTAGCTGCTGAGTCTTAAAAACCTCCTCATATGCAACAGGAAGATTTGTCTCCTCAGGTGTTATTCTGTCTCCAGAACTCCAGAAAAGCTACATAAAATGTATACGTGGTTTTCTTTCCTTCACCTATTGGTTTGGCTCAGTGGCTGGTGGAATTAGGCCTGTGTCTCTAGTCCAATTTCAATTCTCCATGTTGTTAAAGAAAGATAGCTTTTATTTAATGAGATCAAACACCCCATTGTCATAAGAACATCATGTTGTGGCTGCAAAAAATAGACATACCGTAATTATCGATAGAACAAAGTCAGGTGAGTAGCAAATTTATATTAGAAGGATTAAACTTTGCGGCATTAAGACAAGAGGTAGTTTCAACAAAAAGAGGAAATTAACATGCAACTCATAGGTAGGCTTTTATTTCCCTTCATTTCTGGACATCAGTAAAATTGCATGGAGATCTAGGGCTCTCTTCACGATTGACTTCGCAATATTTTATTCACTATCCTTTCTTCACATCTCAGAGAACTCTGTGGGAGCAGGAAAGCCATGACTGGTATAGACACTTCACTTGGGAATGAGTTATCCTTCATTAGAACAGTGAGGGGCCAGAGGTTACAAAGCAGGCACATGGTGAATCCCATGTTGTGATACAGAGCAGTTTGCTCCTCAGACTCTGGTGCTGTCTTTCTAGACAGTGTGAGCCCTCTATTCCTGGTCCTCTTTATCAGTATTATTTTTTTCTATGCTAGCCAGGAAAAAAGCACAGTAAAAGATGAGCTTTTGTAGCATAAAGAAACAAGCCCCACAGACCAGCCAAAATAGTTCAGTGGATTAAAACACCAGTAAGCAGGTGCAGGGGTTGGGGGTTCTATACCCCCAGCATGTCAAGGGGCCCTGCCTCCAGGCCACACTGAGACTGCAATTGAGACTGAGTGTGTTAGTGTGTGCCTATTTGATCAGTTAACTACTGGGTAACAATTTTACCAATTTATCAACTTTTGATACTGTTCCATTATTCATATATACAGTTATTTTGTTTTTCTGAAAAAATCTTTTTGGCATTATGTGATCTTTTTTAATTAGAATCATACCCTTTCTTTGAGAATCTACCTTTCCTCATATGAATAGAATTAAACAAATTTTCTTAGGATTAATGTACACATGCTGTATATCTTCCATGTTTTTTTCTTGGTGTATCTTTGCCAATACTTATTATTTAGCTTTACTAGTATATGCTTGTCTTATATAATACTTACATTGACCTTAGACAATTGGTACATATGCACATAACATCTCGATCCTTGATCATATTTACTACCTTTCTCTGATTCTTTATTTTCCCTCCTTGCCTGAAATCCTTTCTAATCTCTAGCTTGTATCATTCTGTAATTTAATGTGTGTCCTATATCTTTTTTTAAAAGTTATTTATACTTCACCACTTTCTCATATTAGAAAAACTATGTAATACTTAATCTTCTGTATTTGGTTGATTTCACTTAACATTATGCTTCCAAAATCTGTCTGTTTTCCTGTAAATGACTTAAATGATCTTTATTCATGGCTAACTGAAACTTCATTATGCCTATGTACCACTTTTTTTATTTATTTATCTGTTATTTGGATTCTGCGCTAGATTTATGTTTTTGGTAGTGTAGCTATATTAATATAAATATGGGCATATGTTTATCACTGCAACATGGTGACTTTAGTTCTTTGGTTTTTCAGAAAGGTGTTATTTAATTTCCATGTTTATGGATTTTAGCGGTTCCCTTTGTCAAAAATTTTCCATTTCCTCACACTATGGTCAGATAATGCGCATGGGATAATTTCAGTTCCTTTGCATTTACTTAAGCATGATCTGTGCTCTAGTACATGGCCCACTTTAGAGAACACGCTATGTGGATCTGAGCAGAATCTGCATTCTGATGTTGTGTGGCAGACTAAAAATCTACTCAGATGATTTGTTGACCAATTCGATTCAGTTAGGTGATTGATTGGCTGATTCTTTTTGATTCATCACCTTGGACAATTTGTGACAGGGTGGTGTTAAGGTCTACTACAATTTTGTTACTGTGTATTTGATTTTTCATTTCTGTTAAATGTCTTATATGTATTTGTTTCTATGAAATGTCTTACATGCATTTGTCAAATATGAATACTTTCATATTTGGTGCGTACTCGCCAAGGCTTCTGAGGCTCCCGAAATGCAGAAATGTGATAGGTGGTTTTCCAGCATCACCTCATTGTACTCACCAAGGTTCCCTGGGGAGTGGACAGGTAATGGCCAGGGCTTCTCTCATCAGCAGAATTTTTATCATGAATGGACATTAGATTTTTTTCCAAAGGCTTTTTTTGACTATCTATTAAGATGATCAAATTATTTGTATGCTTTCTCATTTACACAGCTTTTATCATCCCTGTATATCTGGGATAAAGTTGACTTGTAATTGTGTCTTATCTCTTTAATGATTTGTTACAATTGATTGCAAGTATCTTTCAGAAGTGCATCTATGTTCATTAAGAGATTAGCCTGTGCTTTTATTGTTTTATTGAACCTTGCTCAGTTTTGGCATCAGGGTAATACAAACTTCAAACATTGAGTTTGGCAATAGTCTTTTGCTTTCAATTTCATGTTAGAATTTAAGAAATATTAACTTTCCTCTCGAAAGTTATGATAAAACTCAACAGAGCACTCATAGGGCCCTAGACTTCTCTTAGGTGATGGGGTTATATTACCAACTTTATTTCATTGTCTGTTGATTATTTTATACCTCCTGGTATACATTTTCATAATTTATATGTATTTAAAAATATATACTTATTTCTTAATTGCTCAGTGTAGCAAATACAGGTTTTGAGGTAGTTTCTTAAAATATCCTAACCTTACATTGGTCTTCTCCATAATTTTGAATTGTTTTTCTTTCTGGTTTTCTTATCTTCTTTCAGTGAGTTTGTCTCAAGGTTTATCAATCTTTCTTATGCTCTCAAAGACCAAATTCCTTCATTCATTGATCCTTTTATGACTTTAATTTTATTAATTTCTGTTCTCGTGTTTATCAGTTTTTTATATGCATTTTTCTGGAATCATCATCTGTGTCACCCATTTATTTGTTTTGACAGCACTCTGTTTTCCTTATTTGAACACTTACAGCTATAATTTTTCCCTCATATGTGTTTTTATTGTCCTTTAAGTATTTTTTGGGGAGCAGACTTAGTTCATTTTATTTTTGAGTAAAAATCCTTTATGTTGTAGCTACTGCTGGAGCTTGAGTCCTCTGGACAGAGACTCTGGTGTGGGTTTTCACAAGATGGTCTGTGAATTCCTGATAGGGAGGCTTGGTGGACACAGTCTCTTTCCAGAGGTCAGGGGTCAGATAGCTGTAAGTCTTGGAGATGGCATCAAAGGTGGCCTTAGCAAAGTTGCCCAAGGTAGCAGTGCAGCCCCTAGCAGAGGTGTAGCAGTCATCAATTCCAGCCATCAGCAGCAGCTTCTTAAGCACAGGGGTGGAGACAATGCCAGTGCCTCTGGGGGCAGGGATCAGTTGCACCAACACAGAGCCAGAGCAGCCAGTCACCTTGCAAGGAACAGTGTGGGGCTTGCCAATCTTGTTTCTTCAGTAGCCTCTCCTCATGGGAACAATGGAGAGTTTGGCCAGGATCATGACCCCACGAGTGGCAGAGGCTACTTCCTTGGAACACTTTACACCCACGACAACATGACCTTTGTAGTCTCCAATGGTGACAAATGCCTTGAAGATGGTCCGCTGGCCAGCATGAGTTTGCTTCTGCACAGCCATGATCTTCAGAACTTCACCCTTGAGGAATGTGCCCAGGAAAAAGTCAATAATCTCAGATTCCTTAATGGTTAAGGAAAAAAGATAAATTTCCTCCAGGAACTTGATCTTTATGTCTTTGAGCAGCCGGACTAGCTTGGTGACAGGAATCCAATCTTTGTCCTCGGCCTTACTGCCGCGAGCCCCGCAGCCTCGGCCTGGCCTGGCCTCTGCCACGCCCGCAACCTCAAAGGCCACTGCCAAAGCTTCTGCAGAAGCCGCCAAAGCCTCCCAAGCCTGGGCTGCCGAGGCCTCCGGCCCCTCCTGCTTCACCAGCGTTATCTGCCATTTGGTGTTTCCCAAAAAAAGAATCTGTCCTTTAAGTATTATTATATTCTGTTCCCATTGTTAATATTTGTTTATAGAAACTTTTTAAGTTCTTTTGCATTTCTACTCTAACCTATTGATTATTCCAGAATGTTTTATTTAACTTCTATGTGATTATGCATGTTTGTGGTTTCTTTGCCATTGGCTTCAATTTTATACTATGGTATGATAGTACATAGCATGGATGGTATTATTTCTATCTTCTGTAATCATTTAAGCATTTCACACTCTAAGTAGTGGTTACTTTTTGAGAAAATTCTGTGCTGCTGGCAAAAAATATAAATTATGTGGTTGTTGAATGAAGGAATATATATATATATATATATATATATATATATATATATATAGTGTGTAACATATAATATATACTGCATTATATAGATCAACTCAAATTTTTGTGGTTGTTGATTTTTTTTGTCTGTTTTACTTGTCTTTTTGTGAATATTGGGATACTGAATGCTCTAATTTGTTAATGTTTGTCTGATTTTTTATGTTCAGTAGTATTCATTTTATAAAATTAAGCATAACAGAATTTTGTGCATATATATTTAAAACTTCTCTTTCTTCTTGCTGAATTGTTCCTTTTACCATTAGGCAGTGACTGTTTTGTTTTTTATGAGAAGTTTTGGATTGATATTCATTTTGTCTGGAAGTAGAATGACTGATCCTCCTTGCTTTGAGGCTCTGTATCAAGGAATCTCATTTTCTATCCACTGATTTTTTTCCAATCTGTTTTTTCATGGGTGAAGTGTGGCTTTTGTAGGCAATATATAGTTGAGGGTTTTTTTTTTTTTTTTTTTTTTTTTTTTTTTTTTTTTTTTTT
>PVJA010034368.1:0-22375 GCA_004027025.1 Myocastor coypus | reverse complement strand
TTTTTTTTTTTTTGAGACAGGGTCTTGCTATGCAGTTCAGGCTGGCCTTGAGCTCACTTTGGTAGCCCAGGCTGGTCTCGAACTCACACTGATCCTCCTGCCTCACCCTCCCAAGTGCTGGGATTACAGGCATGCACCACCACGCCCGGCTAATTAACAGATTTAAATAAAAATTGTATTATGTTTTTTTAGAAAACCTTCAACAAAAATAGAATCAAACTCATAATCTCATGCTTACCAGGCAGGCACTGTGCTGCTGAGCTGTATTCCCAGCCCTAAAGCCTTTGTAAAAAAATTTTAATACCTGAGTTTCAAGTTCCGTAGTTATTAGAATTTCCAAGGGGACAGTGGGATAGCTCTGCTTCGATCCGATCCCCAGCACCACATACTGTGCCGGCTCCACCTCCAGGGCAGACTGAGACACCCATGACAGACAAACAGGGAATTTCCATAACTGGGTGTGATGCAGGACACCTGTAATCCCACCATTTGAGAGGTTGAGACCAGAGAATCGCTGAGTTTGAGACCAGCCTGGGCACTACAAAAGTGAGCTCAAGGCGAGCAGGAACTACACAAGACCCTGTCTCAGGAAAAAAAAAAAAAAAAAAATCCAAGTTTTAAGGCAAAATGACTAACGAGTATGTTTTCAAACACCATTCTTCAAACTGTCAAATGTACAGTATTATCAGACTGTGTAGGAGAAATTCATGCGAAAATTTCACATATATGAAAGCATTTTTGTAGACTAAATCCCTAAGGAAATTATATACAATGGAATCTTTTTTTGAAACAAAATGTGTGCCTCCCCAAAAAATTATAGTTTGCACTTTTGACACAAACTACAAAAATGACTTTTCCAGTTCTTGAAGTGAAATGGGTTTTATAGCACTAGTTGTCATGTGCTGTGAAATGGCATGGTGGGAAACTAAGCACTATTCTCTAAAGGCAGAGATCTAAAGATGCTAGAAGGATGTAGAAGTCTTCACAGCCACACCACACCCTTTTATCAGATTTAGGTGTTGAGTACAGCGTAGTTCCTGAAAATGACCTTAAGGACTCTGCTTTCAACACTAAGCACCGTTCTGACATGTCAAAACGAAGTTTGGGTCCTTGAAAATCATGCCCGTTGTATGCACTGACTTTTAGGTCATGCTTGTTAAAGCATACTTATTACACACGGTATCAAGAACTGTATATTCAAAATGGAGATAGGGACGGTTTTTGTTAAGTATATGGAAACAGGACTCCATTTTTTTCGCAAACGATGGAACTCATCCTTTATAATAGTACCTGAGAAGTATAAACGGCTCTACTTGCCAGCTCTGAAAACCCTAATCCTCCCTCTGTGAAATTTAAGTAAAATGAAAATACATTTTCTAATCTGTAACGTGTTTTTTTAAAGAAAAAGCAATGAGGAGTTAACCATTTAAAATCTTCCCAGCGCCCGCGCCGTGCACACTCCTGAGCAGCCGGGCGCACACCGGGCATTCCTGGCGACGCCGGCGCACATTCCTTCGGGGAAGGCAGGCGGCCTCCAGCCGCGCGCGCGGCAGTCCCGGGCCTGCCGTCCCTCCCCCGCTCCTCGGCAGGGGCGATTCCCCGAGGAGCCGAAAAGCTTCCCTCCGCGCTGAGGTGCACGCCTGGTCGCTTCAGGACTCTTCCCCAAAGGCCGCCAAGCCCAGAGCCTGGAGACCGGCGGCGGATTCCCCGCGGGCGCGAGGGCCGGCCCGGCAGCTCGGTCCCAGGGCGCCAAGCCCAGAGTGCAGCCGCAGCTCCTGGGGCGCCTGGACCCGGCACATACCGGAGTCGGGTAAGGTAAGCGAAAGGTGCATTTTCTTCCCGTATCCCCGGAGCAAAACCGAGGACAAGAGAAGAGGGGCTTGTGCAACCGGCACAGGACGCAGGGAACAAAGAGCCCGTGCAGGCAAGCGAGCAGCGCAGACTCCGGCGCCCCGCTGCCCTACGCAAGCGGCCGCAGCGCAACCGCGCTTCGCTCCCCGTACGCCGCCGCTTGGCCTCAGAGCCTTCGCGAATACGGGTTTGCGCACTGCGGCGGGCTGCGCCGCAACCAAACTTGTGCCGTGGTCCCACCCTCTTCCCGCGCGGATTGGTGGTGGGCGGCAACCAGGCTGCCGATTGGCTAGCGAAGGAGCCATTCCGGGCGGCTCTGGTGGGTTCGGCTGCTCCAGAGTGATAAGTTCGGCTTCAGACACGCCTCAGCGCCAGCAGCGAGTTGGAGCTCTATGGAGGTGGCGGCTGGTACCGGGTGGTGGCTGCAGCAGCGACTCCTCTGAACTGAGTTTCCAGTCGTCGGGACTCCTTCCTTCCCCTCCCTTCCCCTTTTTTGTTTTCCGTTCCCCTTCCCTTTCCCTTCCCCGTCCCCGGCGACCGGATCCTGAGGGGGCAGCTGCGAGGGCAGCTGCTGAGTTCTCGGTGAAGGTGAGTGGAGTCGGCGCCGCCGGCACCGCCGAGCGCTCTAAAATGGCCGCCGTTCCCGGCTCGTCTTCTTGAGTGGTACAAAATGGCGGCCGCAGGCGGAGCCGGGCGGGGTGGCTCTATTGGAGTGTCTCTGTTTTTTGGGCGCTTGGAAAACCCTGGTATTTGTTGTCTTTCCCGTTGCTGACAGAATAGAAAGAAAGGTGCGTCCGCCTCTCGGTGGCCGCCGGGTCACGTCAGGGCGGCGGTCTCGGCGCGGTGTCTGCTGGCGGGCGAGCGTGACGGGGGCGCGCGCCGGAGCGGCGGGGACGCGGGCAGGACCTGGCCGTTGGCGCGGGGCCGGCGGCCGGCGGCCGGCGGGGAGGAGGTGTGTCGGCCTGTGGTGGGGTTGTCGAGTGGGGCTGAGCGGGGTGCGGCCCTTTGTCGCCGAGCGGCGGCGAGCGGTCGTCCCCGGGGACCTGTGGGCGGCGGTGGCCCGAGGCGCCTTCCTGCCCGAGAACAAAGGGCCGGGCCGCCCTGGCGGAGGAGGCGGCCGGGCGCCTGCTAGCCTGGGGACCGCGGCCTCCTTCGCCTGCTCCAGCCGGCAGGAGCCGCCGCGCCTTTGTTCCCGGCCGGGAGCCGGCTGCTGGCTCCGCTGCCATGTTGCGGCATACGGGGACGACGGTGCTGCCCCATGTGCCGCCGGCGCGGGCCCTCGGGCTGGGCTGGGAGTCCGTGCGAGTGGCCCCGTGTCAGTGCTGGCTGTTCCTGCGAGCTGGACAGCCGGGGGTTTCCAGGTGGCGAAACAAAATAGAATCTGCTGCCCGTTTGTGTTTAGAGTACGTTCTATTTTGGTCTTCCGAGACCTGCAATGCAGTGAAAGTTGAATCAACTGCAGTGCCCGCGTCCTAACTAGAACTACAGTTGAGTGAAGGTTTATGGGTCTGAACGTTACTCGAGCCTAAATCTGCTTTCTCCTTCTAGGTTTTTCATTTCTCCCATCCCTTCCCCTCCCCACCCCATCCATTAATATTATTCTTTTGAATATTCTTCGTTGTCAAGCCGCCAAAGTGGAGAGTGCGATTGCAGAAGGGGGTGCTTCTCGTTTCAGGTACGTGAAGATTTATTTTGGCATTGTTCTAAAAAGACAAATCAACTTGAGTAATTTTGGCTTGATGTAATTTAATAGGTCTTAAATTCTGAGGCAGTTTCTAATAGTTACTACTGTGTGAAGAGTTAAGTGTAATTGTTTGGTCTTCCTTTGACCCGTTTAATCTTTTATCAAAGGTATATTTTTAAAATCCGGAGTAATCTTCATCACTTATTAGTCAAATAGCTGATACCGTGTAGTAAGTTTTGTTTTGTTTCACTTATAGTGCTTCTTCGGGCGGAGGAGGAAGTAGGGGTGCACCTCAGCACTATCCCAAGACTGCTGGCAACAGGTATAGCAAGCATGTAAAAACAGCGGGTTTTATACATAGACAAAGTTTTTTCACATGCTTAGTGTAATAGAGTTAGGGTGGTGTCAAGGAATCTTAGTATGAGTGGGGGCACTGGTTTCTACTAAGTGAACCTAAACACCGGAATCTTTAGCTTTGCTTTGCTTTGGTCTTTCTGTCTTTCTTGAGACAGGGTCTCACTGTGCAGTTCAGGCTTGAACTTTCACAGATCCTCCTGCCTCAACCTCCCAGGTGCTGGGATTATATATGCTTTGAGATTGTTCTCAAACTGATCTTTTTTTTTTTTTTTTCCTGCTAGCATTCTTATGTTGCTTTTACTGATTTATAGTTGCTCTGAAATCTGCAATCCTTTGTAATGGATGCTAGGTGCCTGGACTATGTGGCATTAAGTCATCTTTGTGCTGATTGCAACAGCACGGACACCACCTGGGAGTGTGTGCTAAAATGTAATCTGAAGTCCTGCCCACTTCAGCTAAAGTTCAGACTGACAGTGGGTACAGGAATCTTAAGTTATACATACTATTGGCTGGAAACCAGTAATTTCTAGTGTTCTGTTTTGTAGGGAAGTTGGGAAAAGCGTACATTGTTATTGTTCAGAATTTTTGAATATTTTGTCATCTCACATGAGACTGGGTTCATTTAGAGCTTTTTTAATTATAAATCTAACTTTTATTAATCAGCGAGTTCCTGGGGAAAACCCCAGGGCAAAACGCTCAGAAATGGATTCCTGCACGAAGCACTAGACGAGATGACAACTCCGCAGCAAACAACTCCGCAAATGAAAAAGAACGACATGATGCGATCTTCAGGAAAGTAAGAGGGTAAGTTTCTCGGTCTTTTTTCAGAAAAAGAGGGAAGAAGTAAAGATTAGCCACATTTCTGTTTGTGTAATGTGCTTACGAGGCAAGGTTCATGACAGTGATTTTATTTTGACTAACGTGCTCATGGTTGACTGTAAGCGCAGCCCATCAGTTGGGGGAGATGGGGCTTACTGTTACTTGTAGCTGTGGGGTATAGCAACCCTGTTGTGCTGGCAAATCCATCTTGAGGCCCTTGTGCTCTATGCTTAAAGTTTCTTGTCAAACAATTGGACATTTTTCAGTCTGATAAGATACTGTGATACCCTGAAACAGAAGTTTAACATCTGTTTATGTAAGAACATGTGTGAGTATAAAAGGGAGTAAGTAAAAATGCAAACATAAGCTGACATTTTAAATGTTTCTTTCCCACAGCATATTAAATAAGCTTACTCCTGAGAAGTTTGACAAGCTATGCCTTGAGCTCCTCAATGTGGGTGTAGAGTCTAAACTCATCCTTAAAGGGGTCATACTGCTGGTGAGTTTAAAATGTTGGCTTAAACTCAAAGGGAAAGGAAAACATTGAACAAACCTTACATGTTTTTATCCCTACTTATTGAAAGCCTTCAGGTGTTTGCTAGGTATATACATATTTATGAATCCCAGTAGTGATAAAAGTAGAGCCACTGACTTCTAGCAGCATGAGGTTTAAGCTGAGAAAGGATTGCCGAAAGTTTGGACTACATAATCTGACCTTTTCTCCAAAAAAAACAGTAAATTTAAGTTTTGATACTGTATGTGGAGAGTTAAGGAGAGGCTGTCAGCATTGATTTTGAGATAGGTGCTGTGTGTTAGACTTACAAGTACTTAGTCTAGCAGTTTTTGGTTTGTCTTGCAGTACTGGACACTGAGTGCATGGCTTTCAAGTCTGTTGGGCCCCTATCATAGGCTGGGACTCAGCCCTCCAGATGCAGTAGTTTTCTAACTCTAGGGAGAAGAGGAGCACAGCTACACAAAAATCAGTGTAGCTGACTGCTTTTAGTGTACTGCTTGTGCTTGTGCTTAAGTTCTTAACATTTCCACTAAACAATTAATTTGTATTCCCTAATTTATGCCCAGGGTTTCATAAGATATATGTTCTTTTTGTTCTCCAATTGTGAGGCAGAATAGTATTTTTCCTGAAATCTTAAGATTTTTAGGACCATACTTTAGCGTACCTATAATCCCAACTACTAACTTAGTCATTTTTTAATTAGCAAGAATAAGGTCCTAAGTTACATTATCAGTAGCAGAAGAAAGATGGGGTTTTTGGTACTGGGTCTAAAGCTCAGGATCTTGTGCTTGCCAGACAAGCACCATCTTTTAGGTTTTTAAAAATGACATTTTGAGGGCCAGGGAAATAGTTCAGTAGAATAGGCAAGTGCAAGGGCCTGAGTTCAATCCCTGCTCCTTCAAAAAAATAAAAAAATAAATAAAATTGGCAGTCCTGCCTGGCAAGCACAAGGACCTGGGTTCAATCCCTGGTATAGTCCTAGGCCCGCTTTAAGCGGGCCATCAAAATGAGGCATGGTAGTGTGTGCCGGTAATCCCAGGGCTGGACACACTAAAAACAGGAGGATCCCTAGAGTCTGAGCTGTTGTAGTGAGGCCCTATACCAAATAAATAAAAGATTTTTTCTTTCAATGACATTTTCTGTAGATTGTGGACAAAGCCCTAGAAGAGCCAAAGTATAGCTCATTGTATGCTCAGCTATGTCTGCGATTGGCAGAAGATGCACCAAACTTTGATGGCCCAGCAGCAGAGGGTCAACCAGGGCAGAAGCAAAGCACAGTGAGTGATAGTCTTTGTTGGCTTGTTATAAAACTGGATTAAAAGATTTCCATTATTGAAGCCTACAAATAGTTTTTGTTTCCAAATAGACATTCAGACGCCTCCTAATTTCCAAATTACAAGATGAATTTGAAAACAGAACCAGAAATGTTGATGGTAAAATTTTTTGATGTTAAATTAGTACTTTACATGAAAACCTAATTTCCATGTAGTGAGTTATTTGCTGTTTTCTCTTTCAGTGTATGATAAGCGTGAAAATCCCCTTCTCCCTGAGGAGGAGGAACAGAGAGCCATTGCTAAGATCAAGATGTTGGGGAACATCAAATTCATTGGAGAACTTGGCAAGCTTGATCTTATTCATGAATCTATCCTTCATAAGTGCATCAAAACAGTAAGTATGACTGGCAGTTTAGGTTCACATTGAGATAGTGGGAATAATACTGAGGAAAGTAATTACACTCTAATTGCTTTGTGTCATCTGAGAAGATACATGGATCTTAAACATGTATACAGATGGCCGCCAGACCTGCATGGAAGTATACACTGAATTTTACAAACGTAGCACTGAAGCAGTTGTCTGCATTTAAATAGTTCAATTTGAGCCAGACATGGTGGCACATTATAATCCTAGCACTGGGGAGGCTGAGACAGGATTGTTGTAAATTTAAGACTGACCTGCTACAAAGTGAGATCAAGAACTTCCAAAAGATGAAAATAAGCCAGGCGTGGTGGCTCACGCTTGTAATCCCAGCACTTGGGAGGCTGAGGCATGAGGATTGGTGCGAGTTCGAGACCAGCCTGGGCTACAAAAGTGAGCTCAAGGCCAGCCTCAACTGCATAGCGAGGCCCTGTCTTAAAAAGCCAAAAGAAAAAAAAAAAAAAAAATTGCTTAATTTGTGGTAGGGATTGAACACAGAGCCGCAGATCAGATAACACTGTTGTGGCTGCTGTAGGGTTAGGAATAATGCAGACCTAACAGGGAAGTACTGTGTAAACTGGAATAACTAAAATTTCATAAACATGTGGTATTTCATTCTTTTGGTAGCTTTTGGAAAAGAAGAAGAGAGTCCAACTCAAAGATATGGGAGAGGATTTGGAGTGCCTCTGTCAGATAATGAGGACAGTTGGACCTAGGTTAGACCACGAACGAGCCAAGGTAGGACAAATTGCTTGTTGTAGTTCTATTCAAGTCTCACACCTTTTTATGGCATAGAGAATTGCCATATTTAGTGACTTGTTAGAAGTATTAAAAGCCTTAAATAACAACATCTCTGTTTCTCTTTGTTAGTCCTTAATGGATCAGTACTTTGCCCGAATGTGCTCCTTGATGTTAAGTAAGGAATTGCCAGCAAGGATTCGTTTCCTGCTGCAGGTAAAACAAGTGTCTTTAAAGTTTGTTGATAGGCTGAGCTTTTCTGGTCAGCATTCTAACATTTACATTTTTAAAAAGGTTTTTGTTGCACTGGGGATTGAAGTTAGGGTCTTGTGCATGCTAGGCAACCACATTCTCTGCCCCTCAAAATTCACATTACGCTGTCTTTGCTTTTAAAGGATACTGTAGAGTTGCGAGAGCACCATTGGGTTCCTCGCAAGGCTTTTCTTGACAATGGACCAAAGACGATCAATCAAATCCGTCAAGATGCAGTAAAAGTAAGCTAGTTTTTAATGTTTCTATAGTAGCAGAAGAGCACCCTATGTTTTGAAACTGTTTCATCTTGGTGGAAAATGTTTTTAGTGTCTTCTATGTAGTTTTGGAGTTTACAGAAATAATAGTTTAATGAACGGGAAGTTTTTTATTTGATACAATGAATAGGTTGTAGTTTTAAGTAAAATGGGCTCCAAAGACAAAAGTGTTTCTTTGCTTCATTTCTGAAGGATCTAGGAGTGTTTATTCCTGCTCCTATGGCTCAAGGGATGAGAAGTGACTTCTTTCTGGAGGGACCGTTCATGCCACCCAGGATGAAAATGGATAGGGACCCACTTGGAGGACTTGCTGATATGTTTGGACAAATGCCAGGTAATTTTGAACAGAATGGTAGTTGGGACTGAAAAAAAAAAAAAAGGTTAGCTTAACATTTCAGAGTTTTAAGAGTTGTCCATGTGTTATTTAAAGGTAGCGGAATTGGAACTGGTCCAGGAGTTATCCAGGATAGATTTTCACCCACCATGGGGCGTCACCGTTCAAATCAGCTCTTTAATGGCCATGGGGGACACATCATGCCTCCCACACAATCACAGTTTGGAGAGATGGGAGGCAAGTTTATGAAAAGCCAGGTAAGACATTTAATAATGGTTAAGGAAATAAGTGTTAAGTCCTGAGATGTGCTTATGCCTTTTTTTTTGGCGTAGCTGTTTTAGATGTATGTGTGCCCGCAACCCCCATTCATTCCTAAACTAAATTTACATGATCAATTCTTCAGGCTGAATGCAGAATTAGTAAAATCACTATTTGGTAGTTAGGTTAGATTTATATTCTTCTCTGTCTCACCTGCTTTCTTTGGGCAATTTCATTCAGTTAAGCTTTATAGCTTAGCTCATCCTTTTGGTACTTGATTACCATAATTTGTGGACGCCCTTTTTATCTAGACTTTCTCTCCCTTTCTGAAATAGGGGCTAAGCCAGCTCTACCATAACCAGAGTCAGGGACTCTTATCCCAGCTGCAAGGACAGTCGAAGGATATGCCACCTCGGTTTTCTAAGAAAGGACAGCTTAATGCAGATGAGGTACATTTGCCTATGTTACTTGTTTTTGGTAGCTTGTGAATTCAAGAACCTACTGCCCGATGATTATAAAAAAGACGCATTATTAAGAGGACTTAATGCTGGAGTTCTTCTTCTTTCTCTTTTCTCTCTTTTCTGCACTTCTATTTCTCTCTTTGAATGTCCAGCGTCCTATGAGCGAAGATTATGAGATATGAGGGCAAGTATGAAGTGTTAGAATGAGAAAAATGTGGTCAAGATGATGTTTGTGAGTCCCCTAAAAGCATTGTGATACTGCTAAGAATAAAGCGTGATTTTTTTTTTTTCCTAAATTTTAGTAATGCTAATTCTAGGAGAATTCTTGTGTGAATCATTTTTTATTGCATTGTTAGAAACTAAACCTGATCCTGTCTTTTGTTGTGGTTCTGGGTCTTGAACCCGGGTTGTGTGTACTGAACTGTATCACCAACCCTTTTTACTGTATTTTTTATTGTGAGACAGGAACTTCCGAGGGTCACGTCAGACTTGATCTTCCTGCCTTAACTTAACCTGAGTGCTGGAATTACAGAAAGTTTGTACCACAGCACTTGGCTTGAAACAACCTTTTTTAGGTTTCAGTGAAATTTGTTTCTGCTCTAGGTTCTGTGAACTAGATATAGAATGCATTGTAAGATGTTAAAATGCTGAGTTTATCAGTGACTATATGTTGCTAACTTACGTGTCTGTTATGGCTTTTTAATTCTAGATTAGCTTGAGGCCTGCTCAGTCGTTCCTAATGAATAAAAATCAAGTGCCAAAGCTTCAGCCCCAGATAACTATGATTCCTCCTAGTGCACAACCACCACGCACTCAGACACCGCCTCTGGGACAGGTATCGGTTCATAGGGTGGCACCATTTGTCATTCTACCTTATGACTTATGTGGATGTTGGTATTTTTTTCCCCTTCCAATGTGATTTTTTTCTCTCCACGAACACTTCTGTTACAATGTTTATCTTCTAGACACCTCAGCTTGGTCTCAAAACTAATCCACCACTTATCCAGGAAAAGCCTGCCAAGACCAGCAAAAAGCCACCACCATCAAAGGAAGAACTACTTAAACTAACTGTGAGCATCACATAATCCCATAATCACTTGTTGACCTATATTTGGGGTAGGGAAAAACCTAAGGTAATGGAATTTAATTCTTTTAGGAAACTGTTGTGACTGAGTATCTGAATAGTGGAAATGCAAATGAGGCCGTCAATGGTGTAAGAGAAATGAGAGCTCCCAAACACTTTCTTCCTGAGATGTTAAGCAAAGTAATCATCCTGTCACTAGACAGAAGTGATGAAGATAAAGAAAAAGCAAGTTCTTTGATCAGTTTACTCAAACAGGAAGGGATTGCCACAAGTGACAACTTCATGCAGGTAAAAAACATTTTTGTCTTTATGTAGTAAAAACTCAAATTTGAAAATGGATATCCTGATTATGTCTGTTTATTCCTTTCTAAGGCTTTCCTGAATGTATTGGACCAGTGTCCCAAACTGGAAGTTGACATCCCCTTGGTGAAATCATACTTAGCACAGTTTGCAGCTCGTGCCATCATTTCAGAGCTGGTGAGCATTTCAGAACTTGCTCAACCATTGGAGAGTGGTACCCATTTCCCTCTCTTCTTACTGTGTCTTCAGCAGTTAGCTAAACTACAAGACCGAGAATGGCTAACAGAACTTTTTCAACAAAGCAAGGTCAATATGCAGAAAATGCTCCCAGGTAAGAGAATGAGAAAATATGAGTTCTACTTTTTTTTTTTTTGGTTGTCTTTTTGAGACAGAGTCTCACTATGCAGTTCATGCTGGCTTTGAGCTCACTTTTGTAGCCCAGGCTGGTCTCGAACTCAAATCGATCCTTCTGCCTCAGCCTCCCCAAGTGCTGGGATTATAGATGTGCACTGCCACGCCCGGCAGCTTTACATATTCTTAGTCCCCTAGGTGGGTTTATGTGGGTCAGACAACTTGATTATCCTGTCCAAGTAGTGATGAAGGTGTTACTACATGTAGGTCTCAATGAATGCCTTGCAATAGAAAGCCTGTAATTCAATCACTTTGATCCATACATTCAGTTCATTTTATGGGCTGGTTCTTTCTTACATTTTCACTTACTTTGCAAAGTGTTGGATAGGTCAGCTGCATAAAATGAACCACTTACTCAGTCCTAGAAATGGCTTTGTCTTTGCAGAAATTGATCAGAACAAGGACCGGATGTTGGAGATTTTGGAAGGAAAGGGACTGAGTTTCTTATTCCCACTTCTCAAATTGGAGAAGGAATTGTTGAAGCAAATAAAGTTGGATCCATCCCCTCAAACCATATATAAATGGATAAAAGATAATATCTCTCCCAAACTTCATGTAGATAAAGGATTTGTGAACATCTTAATGACCAGGTAAGATGGTGCTCTCTTGTACAGTAATGTTTTTACATTTGGGGAAATAGCAAGTCGTCCCATAGACAGACTGAGCCAAGCATGGTGGCACGTGCTTATAATCCCAGCACTTGGGAGGCTGAGGCAGGAGGATCAGTGTGAGTTTGAAACAAGCCTGGGCTACAAAAGTGAGTTCAAGGCCAGCCTGAACTGCACAGGGAGACCCTGTCTTGAAAGAAAGACAAAAAAGACTGGTGTGAGTTAGAAAATTCTCTTAGTGATCTTTTTTTTTTTTTCTTCCCAGCTTCTTACAGTATATTTCTAGTGAAGTAAGCCCACCCAGTGATGAAATGGATTCTTCCTCTGCTCCTTCCAAAGAACAGTTAGAGCAGGAAAAACAACTGCTGCTTTCTTTCAAGCCAGTGATGCAGAAATTCCTTCATGATCATGTGGACCTACAGGTCAGTGCCCTGTATGCTCTGCAGGTGCACTGTTACAACAGCAACTTCCCAAAAGGTGAGGTGGTCTGTGCCAGGGGAATGGGCATGGACCTGCTGAGCGAGCACACAGAATAATGGAGTCGTTTGGTGTTTTAGGCATGTTACTCCGCTTTTTTGTTCACTTCTATGACATGGAAATCATCGAAGAGGAAGCTTTCTTGGCTTGGAAAGAAGATATAACCCAAGAGTTTCCAGGAAAAGGCAAGGCTTTGTTCCAGGTAAATCTTACAGAAATCTGGCTTGCTGTTTTCTAGTTTATTAGTATTTTGTAAACAAGCAAAAGATACCATTTCTTCACCCACATGTATTCTGAACTGTTTTAAAAGATGTAGTTAATGTGGACAGTGGGAAAATGAGGTAGAACTGACTTGGAGTTATGCTTTAAGTTCCAGGAGTATGAAAAAGCTGTTAGTTAGATAGGTAATCGGGCTAATAAGGTTTTTTTTGTTTGTTTTGTGTATAATTTTCAAATTTATTTTTAAGAGTTTAGTTATGTATCCTGTTTTTAAAATATAAACAGCATATCTGACAGCTTCTGAGAGCATGTCACACTGGTAAGCTTTTGAGAACCATTTTGATGTCACAGGTAGTGAGGAATAAATAATAGGGCCTAGTAAATCATAGTGAATGGACAGAGCAAGTAGAGAGCCTGGTGCAGGGCCAACCCCCACAGTGACATATACAGAGGTGCTGGTGGTCTCTACAGAAGATGTGCCCCCGCCCACCAAGGCAACACCCCCCACCCTTGACTGCAGCTGCCAGGGTAACACTCAGGCATACCAGGAACAGAGTGGGGACGGGACCCTAGGGAACTGCTTCAGACCATGTGTGCATTCACACTCACAAAGGAACTGTATTCTGTAATGACACAATTCAACAGAAGTGATCCAGGCCACCTGTCACTCTTTGGCAGTAGGTCAGCCACCCCAAATGCTGGCACACAGACCTCACTGTGATAGGAACAGGCCTTTGAGTGACACAGCAAAGCTATCAGAACTATAGCAGTAACTGAACATGCCTAGATTTTTATAGTGTTGGTGTTTTTGAGACAGGGTTTCACTATGCAGTTCAAGCTGGCCTTGAACTCACTTTTGTTAGCCCAGGAGCTGGTTTCAAACTCGCACCTATCCTGCCTCAGCCTCCCAAGTGCTGGGATTACAGACTTGTGCCACCATGCCCAGCTGTCATGCTTAGATTTTTTAAAATGTTGCTTACAAGTATACATGGCTAATCAGCTTGGAAATTTGGAAATAAGCCTTTTGAAAATTTTAAGGGGAGAGACTGACTTCCTGGTTTCTTGCCCTAGATTTTCTTACCAAGTAGAATCAGCCCTAAGAATTCATACACAAAGTCACCTACTGAGTAACTTTTTCAGGTTCTTGTTCTAATTCCAAAACTTGATTTGGTAGGTCTTTATGATATATAATCTAGATAACTTGGTTACTAGCTTTTCTGAGCAGGCTTTGGTTTATAAACACTGGTCTATGGGGCTGGTGAGATAGTTCAGTGGTCTAAAGCACCTTAGACAAGCTTAGGCAACTGCGAGGACCATGGTTTGATCACCAGCACCACATTCTTCACCAGCTCTGCCCCCAGGGCAGGCTGAGCTGGCCATAATAAAAAAGGGGGGGAGGGGTGTTGCTTTTTGGTTTTTTGTTTTGTTTTGTTTTGATTTTTGTTGTTTTTTTAAAGCTCCATTGGAGCTTTGCGTTAAACTGGTCTAAAGCTTCTTAGCTTTACATCTAAAAACTTTGAGGTTGTGACTGGAAGTCTGCTTTTTAGGACCATCTCCACCCCAAACCCTATTGATAGATTTAGAGGAGCCATGGTCATAGATAAGTCTGAGTGGGGGTCCTGAAATATTAACTGGGTAAATGTTGAAATTAAAGTTAATTTGTAAATGCTACAGGTTCCTGAACTAAAATATATTTGGTACAAAGTAAGACTCGGTGTTTCTGTTATGTAGCGCTTAACAAATCCAATTCACAGGTGAATCAGTGGCTGACTTGGCTAGAAACTGCTGAAGAAGAAGAATCTGAAGAAGAAGCTGACTAAAGAACCAGCCAAAGCCTTAAATTGTGCAAAACATACTGTTGCTATGATGTAACTGCATTTGACCTAACCACTGCGAAAATTCATTCCGCTGTAATGTTTTCACAATATTTAAAGCAGAAGCACGTCAGTTTAGGATTTCCTTCTGCGTAAGGTTTTTTTGTAGTGTAATGTCTTAATCATAGTCTACCATCAAATATTTTAGGAGTATCTTTAATGTTTAGATAGTATATTAGCAGCATGCAATAATTACATCATAAGTTCTCAAGCAGAGGCAGTCTATTGCAAGGACCTTTTTCGCTGCCAGTTATCATAGGCTGTTTTAAGTTAGAAAACTGAATAGCAACACTGAATACTGTAGAAATGCACTTTGCTCAGTAATACTTGAGTTGTTGCAATATTTGATTATCCATTTGGTTGTTACAGAAAAATTCTTAACTGTAATTGATGGTTGTTGCCGTAATAGTATATTGCCTGTATTTCTACCTCTAGTAATGGGCTTTATGTGCTAGATTTTAATATCCTTGAGCCTGGGCAAGTGCACAAGTCTTTTTAAAAGAAACATGGTTTACTTGCACAAAACTGATCAGTTTTGAGAGATTGTTAATGCCCTTGAAGTGGTTTTTGTGGGTGTGAAACAAATGGTGAGAATTTGAATTGGTCCCTCTTATTATAGTATTGAAATTAAGTCTACTTAATTTATCAAGTCATGTTCATGCCCTGATTTTATATACTTGTATCTATCAATAAACATTGTGATACTTGATGAAGTTGTGTGTGTGTTTTAAATGTCAAGATTTACGGAAAATTGTTTGAGTAGCACACTCAGTTTATAAGAACTTGAGAATTCTTACTAGTATGTTGTATTACATAGTGACCATTCCATTTGTTGGGGGTGGGTGGTACTAAGTATATGAAACCTTGTTTTTATTTCTCTGTTCAACTTCAAGAGGGTCCCTTTCCCATTTACAAATTCATAATTACTATTTAATGATGAGCCAACAGATTCCAGGTTAACTCCTAAGGTCAGTTAATTAGAACAGTAACATGGATTTACCTATCACACTGAAATAGACGTCATCTGTAAGTAGTTGTGCTACAGGCATCACTCCAGCAGCTATCTTTCCATTTCTAAAGACCCCTTGTAAGGAATCGGGGGTTATCTGACTTGGTCTACATGGAGGTTAAAGTGCATTTTTACAAATTGCCTTTAGCCTTTAAACATACTTGCAAGCCAGGACCATAGTACCACAGAGCAGCTAGGGAGACCCTCCCAGGTAGGTCACTAGGCCTACGCAGCGTGTGTCCTGGGTCAAGGCTTGCCTTATGAGCAGCCTCAGTTCATAGCATTTGATGGAAGTTTCAAGTACAGCAAAATCTAGGCTAGACTGGGACCTGAGTTTCAGAAGACGTGGTTGTACAAATAAAAACTGAGCTGCATGTTGGCAGTGGTATGTCCTGCTTCATTCTTGAAGGCGCACAGTAATTGGACCTGTCAGCTTTTCCTCGTTCCTGGGGCAAATACCTGACAACGGTTTATTTACCTCACAGTTTGTGGAGGTCTCATTTCATAGTCTGCTGGCTCCAAGGGAAACAACGGCAGTTCTTGGTGGCAGAAAACAGCAGAGGAGGAGCAACAGTGGCATCCATCAAGCCTCTGTTCCAAGTTCTGTGCCAATCCTCTGAAAATAAGAACCTGCAAAGATCAAGCTCCTCCAAAGACCAGGACTTTTCTAAAGAAGCAGGTCAGGATGGGCAGGGCAAGGCCAGGCCACATCAAATCTTTGTGTGCTGAGTCACTCTGGGTTGGCCAGTCTGGCGCTAGGGTGGAACCAATCACATTCTAGGGCAGGCCCTCGGTGTCCTGCAGGATGGGGCTCCCGTAACGGGGCCAGATGAGATCAGCCAAACTTAAGTTGACAACAATGAACTACCTACCACAAGTGGTGGCATGTTTGGGATTTGGGGAGCCACCCAAGTAAGTTCACAGGCTCCACCTGAGCGGAGCAAAACTATGAGCTGCACTGGGTTTGCACTGCCTTGTGGTTAAAGTGTAAGGGGTGCACTCTCATCTTTGTACCCCTGATGCTTCCTGGGTGCCTGCTCTGAAAGGTAGTGTCTGGTTTGCCGTTGTCAGGCAGCTGTTTGGATGTGCTCCCCCGAACCTTGCATGAGTGACACCCAGCGTAATAATAATCAGCAAGTGATAGCCCTGCCTATCTGCCTTTCTTGTTTTCCATTATTCACTAAATTGCAGCTTCAAACCTCAGTAAAGATGCATTTCCGTGCACCCTGCCCCATGCCTCGCATGAACAAGTGCAGAGTTGGTCTTCCTGCTCTGTCCTGGACTACTCAGTCTGGTAACTGGCAAGAGAGCACTTTTTTGGTCACAGCAACCAGACAGCAAGAGGAATTTCAGAACTGCCACTCAGCTCAGCATGTCCACTGGAGTCATAAATTCAACCCTCTGTGGCTTCTCTGGCCCGGGATCTTGTATGTGCTGTCCACACCTGCAGCAGTGCTTTCTTTGTACTTGCTCCCCACTGAGGTGTCGGGCACAGATGGCTCACTCTTGTATGTCTTCCTCTACTGAGATGGGAGTGTGTATCGATCAGTCCTTGGTTGCAAAAAGGAAATTTGGACAGCTAAGAGAGGAAATCGTTGAAACGCCACTGAAAGGGAACCTACAAGGAGCCTGCTGAGCCCTGCAGTCTAGCCTGCCCCATCTGATTTCCTTTGGGGTACCAGCCAGGGTCAGCACTCCAAGCGGAAGCCCACAGTGACCATCAGCTGAGCAGGGTGCAGGCACGCATCAGCCCTGACTGCCTTCACTTGAGCAGAGGATCAGGCCTCGGAACCTGTGTTCTGTTGGAGCATGACACTGACTCCATGGGAAGAAGGGAGTTTGGTGTGCAGCCAAAGCTAGACCCTGCCCATCTGGAGCCCTTGTCACCACCTCAGTCCCACTTGCTTCCTCTCTGTCCTCCCTTGTCTCAGTCACTGCTGTTGTGTGTGCAGCAGTGCACTGAGGTCTTAATGGATATAAACTATACGGTTGGGTGGGAACTGCAATGCGAAATGTAAGATTCCTGGTCCTGGAAGAGTCTTATGGAAGAGCATGGCCTTCAACATGGACTTCATGTCACTCCAGATGAGCTTTCTAGCTGACACACTAAGTGGAAATAGCTTATGTACTCATCTGCTCAGCCTGCTGTACGATACAGAAGCTGTGGATGGGCTAGAGGAGTGCACACTGGTGGAGGGGCAAGTGGCTGGCATCTGTGATGGCCACAGTTCTGCCAGCTCCCTGCAGCACAGTCATGGTAGTGATCTGTGTGAGCCACCTCAGGGCCAGCCTTGTAGCAGCCAGGGTCGGACAGGGAGACAGGGCTATCCCGGAATGTGACATGGTGCCAGGTAACTAGGAGGAGGAAACACCCCAGAGAACACATTGAGAGGTATCCAGGCAGGTGGCCCTTTCCCGCCTGGCAGCGCAGCATTACCTTTCTCCTGTCTCCATGGAGTGCCCATCACCCCTCCACTGTCCATGGACTGACGGGACACCGATCCTGATGGAGGGAACTGTGCCAACCAGCTATGACTGTCACTTTTCAAGATTTACACAGCACTTTCCTGCTTCTGTCTAGATTGAGAGACGTCCTAACAGGGAAAAGCAAAAGCCGGGACCGCAGAGATGCATGGCAGAAACACAGCTACACAGCTGGAGTGGCCTCAACAGGCTGGGACCCAATATTGCCACCAGTAGGAGCACTGTCTACAGCGCCCTCTACAGGCCCCAACAGGAGCACCCCTTGCAGGTAGGTACCACAGGAAGTTCTTGCCCTACACCCCAAAGGAAAGTAAAACCATACTAAGAGACAGGCCAAGGGAGAACAGCACCCAGAGCTTGGTCCCATGTCGGTTGTAGGTGTCACCATGAAGGGATGCTCAAGTCAGCTCTTGAGTGTCTTAGTTACTCTTGTCACTGGGACAAATACACAACACTTAAAATGAAGGAAGGAAAGGTTTATTTAGCTCACAGTTAATGAAGATTTCTGTCCACACTTAGCTGGCTCCAAGGCAGAGTGGCGCATGGCAGAGAGTAGGCATTCATGGAGGCAGCAAAGAGCAGAGAGCAAAGGGAGTGGCAGCAGCTCAGGTAGCCAGCTAGCCTCTCTTCCCTCCTCACATTGTAATGCAGAGTATCTGCCCAGGACATTCACACTAAAATCTGAGCATTGGATCAAGAATTAATCACAAACCCCAGAAGCTACCTCATGACTGCAAGAGGCTTTGGGGGAGCAACTAAACATAAACCTTAACACTCCACCACTGGACCACCAAAGACTCATGCACATCCCTTTAAGCAAAAGACATTTTGCTCCATCTCTAAGAGTTGCCAAAGTCCTAATAGTTTCAGCATAGCTGAAAAGTCCAAGTCCCAAGTCTCCTTCAAGATCAAAAGCGAACTCTTAGCTGTGATCCCCTGTACAAATAAAAAGTTAAACACTTTCAACATTCAGTGCATGGCACAAGACAAACATTACCATTCCAAAAGGTACAAACGGCAGGGGACTAGAAAGCAATGGGTCCAACCCAAGCCCAGAATCCAGCAGGGCAAACATTAAGTCCTGGAGTTCTATGTGGAACATCTGAAGCAATCTGTAAGGTGTTGTGAGCTCCAAAAGCCTTACGTGGTTCCACCCCTATGGCACTTCTGCTGGTAGCTCCCATGGCTTCTTTCTCAGGCCTGCTTTGTCCCCTTCTTTCAGCTTCTCTTAGGCGATCCACATTTCTGGCTTTTCCAAACTCCTGGGGTTTCCACTGAATAAGCTTCTCACTCACAGCTTTACACACTGACCTCTGAGGGACACACTGTCTGGCCTCCCAGGCCTTCTGAGATCTAGGTGGAAGCCTTCTTGTTCTCCTTTTTTTTTTTTTAATTTTTTCTTGTTTCAGAATTTTTGTTTGTTTGTTTGTTTTTTTATGGCTGGCTCAGCCTTCCCTGAAGGCAGCGCTGGTGCAGCATGTGGTGCTGGGGATCGAACTGCGGTCCCTGCAGCCGCCTAAGCTTTCTAAGCAGGCGCTTTAGACCACTGAGCCATCCTGCTGAGCCCTAGGTGGAAGCCTTCTTAACCTCAGAACTCCTCATTCTGCGAGTGCCTAAAACCAGTGCCACATGGATGATGCGAAGGTCTGCTGACAGCTGGAGCAGTAGCCAGGCTTCTTTTTCTCTTGGCTGTAGCGGTCGAGTTCGTGGATTATGGAGCACTCTGACCCTGATTCCAAGGAATAAATCATCCATGCCAGCACCATTCTGGAACCTGGTGTAGTCACTGTCCCATTGTGGAAAGTGGGGCCTTACGGCTTTCCCCTCAAGGCAAAGTCCTTCACCTTTGCAATTCTGAGGTTACTAAGATTGGACTCCTGCCAGCTTTTTTGACACACTCAGGCCATCCTTTCCATTTTCTTGTTCCTTTTCGACAATGGAGATCCTCTCCTCTCTATCTTTGCATTCCACAGCTTCCTTTCTAGCCAAGCTCACATTTTAAGTCATTGTGCTGGGCTCTTTGCTCTTGATTCTCAACATAAATCTGACTAAAACCCCCAACAATAGCCATACCATGGCCTCAATATTTGACTGCTTTGACATTTCTTTTGCCAAATTAATCAGTCTATTGTGTTTAATTTCAATCTCAGGCAAAGTATCTGGACACAAGGAAAATGCAGGCAACTTTCTGCCAAGCCTTATGATCTGAGTCCAACAACCAATGCTGTCCCAGCCTGGTCTTTACAGGCAGGATTTCCATCAGCCTTCTGGTTTTCTGAGCTCTGACCAGAATCTCCCATAGAAAATCGCGAAAGTTGTTCCAGTGCTTCTCTTGTAGGCAAAAATCTCCAAACCTTTCCTATCTCTTCCCATAAGCCATTCCCAAAAGCTTGTTTGTAATCCACATGGTCAGGTTTAGCTACTCTCATGACCCCACTCCTGGTACCAAATTCTGTCTCAGTTACTCTTCTCTCCTTACTGGGACAAATACCACACATTCAAAATGAAGGAAGGCAAGTTTTATTTAGTTCACAGTTACTGGAGGTTTCTTACCTCCTTACCATATAATGCAGAGTATCTGCCCCAGAGCATTCACACCCATAATCCCAGCATTGGATCAAGAATTAATCACAGATCCCAGAAGCCACTTTATGACTGCATAAGGCTTTGGAGCACAACTAGACACAACCCATAACAGAGAGGAAGACAATAAATAAAATGTCAGGTATTTCAAAATGCTATTTGCAGGAGAAAAGGAGCAATGTGGATGCTACTTGAAGTAGGCACCAGGGCAGACTGTGTGTGAAAGGAAGCCCTGGGCAAAGACGATGGAAGCCAGTGAAGAGGCCCGTCAGGCACAGGCCAGCAAACCCACAGGCCACGTGGAGCCACCTACCGGCCAATGAGGCTGAGCAGAGAGGAGGGCACCCATCTGAGGCTGGAGGGTGACAGGGGGATTCAGAGACCCCATGAGCCACGGCAGGGATTTCTTCTTTCCTCTAGGTGGAGTGGGCTACTGGGGATAATCGCGCTGCTCAGTGTCCATGCATCCCTAGGGACAGCCCAGGCCTGCAGCGCAGCGGGAGGCACAGAATCACAGCAGTTCCTGCTCACATTAACTGAGCACTAAGCACCTGCTGGGCTACACCAAGCGCATTAGAGTCACCATTTTAGTTCATCTTCCCAGTGCTCCTGAGGCAGGCACCCTTCTACGCTCGGGAATCATACACATCCTGCCCGAGGTCTCTCATTGTTCAGCAAGGAGCTCAGACCCCTCCGGGACACTCACACAGCTGACTGATGTGCTGCCTTGCGGTCAGAGCCAGTGCTGCTACCCACTGCGCCACACTGCCTGGATGGGCAGGGAGACAGGAAAAGAGGAAAGGAAGGGAAGGCCGCATCGCAGGAGCACTGAGCCAGGGGAATACCCAGCCTCAGTCCCGCCATGTGCTGAATTGCACCCCCCAGTTCCAAAGCTATTTAGAAGCCTTGGTCCAGCACCCGTGACAGTGACCCTGCTTGGAAACAGCTGCCGATGTAACCACGTTACGATAACGTCATGAGGCTACACCTTCATCTGATGTGACGGTGTCCTGGGAGAAGAGAAGCTGCCCAGACACTCAGGGGTGGGGGTAGGGGCTAGCAATGAAGATGGCTTTGGCAGTGCCAACTCCATGGCCAAGGAACGAGGCTTGTGGGAGACCCTGGAAGCCAAGAGGGCACCCGCCACGCTTTACCTAAAGCCTTCCGAGGCTCCCCCACATCTTGCTTTGGACTTCTCACCTCCAGAATGGTGAGAGAAACAACTCCAGGTGTTTGAAACCACCCCATTGGGGGTGCTTTGTTACCACAGCAGTAGGAAGCAACCCCACGTCCCTGGCGCCAGCACCACCGCCTTTATCGAGGGTCACTCTACCTCCTACCTCCCTTCTTCTCTTCCCAGAACCCACAAAGGGGAGGGAAAGTCTTAGGTGAGCCAAGACATTAGTTCAGGAATAACAGAGCTCTACTGAAGTCTGAGAAGACTTTGAAGGAATTATTGCACTAGTAATCCACTACAGTGGATTACTAAATTATAATCACATAAGCAATTTGCATAATTTTGGGTATGGTGGCCATTCTTAGTATCAGAGGTATTCCAAACTTTGTGGAGCAAAGATTTATGTAATTTTGAGCTGGGGGTGGCAATGTGCACCTATAATCCCGACACTCAGGAAGCCAAGGCAGGAGGATTGTTGCAAATTCAAGGTCACTTAGGCTATATAGTGAACATAAGCCCAGCCTGTCTCAAAAACAAAAACAAGGGTCCACCTGAGAGCTCAGCGGACTAAAGTGCCTGCTTCCACAGAGCTCAATGGCTGGGTTTGATCCCTGGCTTGCGGTGCCCGCCCCACCTCTGGGGCACTCTGAGATGGAGATTGAGACTGGCCATGGTGCACTGGCCTATATTCCCAGCAATTGGGAGGCTGAAAACAAGAGGATCACGGAGGGCGATCTGTGTAGTGAGACCCTGAACACCTTGTAGACCCTGTCCTAGATACAGAAAAAATGAAAGCAAAAGCAAAAACAAAACAAAAACTTATATACTTTTGTGAGTTCTCTTTAAGAAAAGAATACTGGGGAAAACCTGCTAGGGATCCCCTCCTATCCTCTCCAACAAGAGCTTTCTCT
>PVJA010034367.1:0-22574 GCA_004027025.1 Myocastor coypus | reverse complement strand
TGTAATTTTGCTTTTTCTCAGGATTATTTGGTACTGATATTTATTGACAGAGTTCACAGAATTCAGAATTTTTCATGAAGAAATTGACAAATTTGATAATAGACCAGATTAAAATATGTAAATAAGATTAGCAATAAAGCATGATTACTACAAGATATTTTCTAATTATATGGTTGTGTTTCTCTTACTGTAGCACCTGAAGAAATAGGGCTCAAAAATGACAAATTTCTTGATTTATTTCAAAGTTGGATTTATTAGAGGTTACTTTCCTTCGGTCCTTTGGTATGGCTCCACTGACTTCAGTAAAAGTCACTTTGTCAGGAAGACATGCTCACCCCTTGGTCTTGCTCTATGAATATTGCTGTACTTTTCAGGATCACCGGACACATGAAGACTGGGAACTCCACCCCGGTGACAGAGTTTGTTCTGCTGGGGATTTCTAATACAGAAGGGCTGGAGGCCACGATGTTCGGTCTGTTCCTGACCTTCTATGTTTTCACTCTGCTGGGCAATCTCACCATCTTCCTCACCATTCTGGCTTCCCCCAGCCTCCACACCCCCATGTATTTCTTCCTGGCAAACCTGTCTGTGTTTGACATATTTTTCCCCTCTGTGAATTGCCCCAAGATGATGGTCTTGCTAGTGGGCCAAAGCCGCACCATCTCTTACCAGGGCTGTGCCTCGCAGGTCTTCTTCTACCACTTTCTGGGCTGCACTGAGTGTTTCTTGTATACTGTGATGGCCTATGACTGCTTTGTGGCCATTTGTCACCCTATGAGATACACGGTCATCATGAACCCCACAGTGTGCACTGGCCTGACAGTGGGCACTTGGCTGGGAGGCTGTGTCCATGGGTGTATCCTTACATTTCTTATCTTCACGTTGCCCTACTGTGGCCACAATGAGGTGGATAGCTTTTTCTGTGATATCCCAGTGGTGCTTCCCCTGGCCTGTGCAGATATCTCCATAGCACAGATGGTGAGTTTAACCAATGTTGGTGTTGTGTCACTTATGTGTTTTCTTCTTGTCCTCAGTTCCTATACTCGCATTGTTTTCTCCATATTGAAAAGCCGCTCCTCAGAAGGCAGGCGCAGAGCCTTCTCCACCTGCAGTGCCCACCTAACTTCAGTCCTCTCCTTCTATGGACCTGTGATTCTTGTCTATCTGAGGCCAGCTTCCAGCCCTTGGCTAGATGCAGTAGTTCAGGTGTTCAACAATGTTGTCACTCCTTGTCTGAATCCTTTGATTTATTCCTTGAGAAACAAAGATGTAAAATTGGCTCTGAGAAAGGGGTTACTTGCAATTGCCCACCCTTCTGGGGTATGAGGAAGAGGAATAACTCTTCTCTCAGATTACGAGGAGCATTGCTTCAGAACCATTCCAGAAAAAGTCTGATCATCAAATGCTGAGTGAGGCAGTTAATATCTCTCATTTTTTGGGAGTCATAGTATTCATGATGTAGGGAGTATTTTGTCTTCAAGGAAGATATTGCATATTAGTACAGAATTTTCTGATTTTTATAAATTGACACAACACCATTTCTCTTACACTTTTCACACTGTGTATTTGTTGCAATTCTGTTTAGACAGAGCGTCATAGGAGCTGGTGAGATGGCTCAGCGGTCTAAACTTAGGCAAGTTTAGGCAACTGCAGGGACCATGATTCTATCTCCGGCACAACGTTTTGCACCAGCCCCACATTTTGGAGACCGTAGATTATCTTCTCTCTCTACTTCCTTCCTATGAAAATTTATTTATTTTTTTTTTTGTGTGTGGGACCAGGGTTCGAACTCACAGCCTTGCACTTGCCCAGCAGGCACTTGTGCCTCAGAGCTATCTCCCCAGCCCCCCTATGAAAATTTATACCTTCCTCTGTTTATCTCTTTCAGTCTTTTAGCAAAGCTTATTTTAGTGTATGACAATGTATGATATTTGAAAATGGAAGTGCAGCTTGTTGACCACATCTGTAAAGTCTCAACTGAAACCACACAAGGTTCTTGTTGGTGGCACCTGAAGCAAGGAACTGAGAGACGTGAAGCTGCCAGTGTGGGGTGGTGATGATAATAAATATGTTATTCCTTTATAAGAAAGGGGGAATGATGTGGCTGAGTTGCACATTGCCTTATAATTAACAGACTGCTCATTCCAGGAAGTAAATGAGGTTGCTGCCAGTCCTGTTGGACTGCTCAGAGCCCAAAAGCCAATCCTTAGTGTGTAAGCATTAGTGGGAAAAAATGCTTTACTGAATGGATGACTACTGTCATTTTTGTTATGTGTCAATTATATTGTCACGTTTGTTTTTAAAAAACTATTTTGCAGCCGGGCGTGGTGGCGCACGCCTGTAATCCCAGCACTCAGGAGGCTGAGGTAGGAGGATAGGTGCGAGTTTGAGACCAGCCTGGGCTACAAAAGTGAGCTCAAGGCCAGCCTCAACTGCACAGTGAGACCCTGTCTCAAAAAGACAAAAAAAAAAAAAAAAAAAAAAAAAAAAAAAAAAAAAAAAAAAAAAAAAAAAAAAAAAAAACTATTTTGCAAAAGAATGGGATCCAGTAAAGTTAATTCTCTGAGCTGAAAAGTTTATGGGAAAAATAATTCAGGGCAATCACTTAGGAGGAAAAAATAACCCATAGTCCTTTGTTATTGGGAGTGTAAAGGCTGTCATACAGTTTATGCATTACGACTAAATTCATTCGTAACACTGCGCTCTGAGCCCACAGCATGGGGCTCTGTTTTCTCATTTTTGCCTCGCTTCCTATCCTCTGTTGGTGCTAATCCTCTGAGTGTTCCCAGAGAATGTCTCCAGGGTCACCTGCCCTAGTAATGAGAATTAAAGTAAGGATCCCAGTGTGCATTCAGGTAGGGAAACTTGAAAAGCAAAACTCAAGGTCTGTTCTGAAGCGTCAGCCAGGGCTATCAGAGGGGCCTCCACACCCCACCGCCTCCACCCCCAGCCCCTCCCACCCCACCCCACCCCTTATGCCTTGTGGCACCTCTTCGACCGTTACTGTCCTTGCTCCTTTTTCCTCACCAAGTTGGCTCAAAATTCTGCAGTCCAGTCAGGTTAGGTGTCTTGGAGTATCTTTTGTTTCCTAGAAACACTCTCTGTCTTGTACCTAGAATTAATTTTTCTCATGCTTTGTACTGAAATACAAGGCAGCTTAAACTGTCTCGCAGTATCTCAACTTCCCACCACAGATACTGTGCTCCCTAGCAGTGGCTCTCAACCTTTCTAATGCCGTGACCCCACAATACAGTTCCTCATGTTGGGGTGACCCCAAACCAAAAAGTAATTTTGGTGGTTACTTCAAAACTGTAATTCAATGGGGCCCGGCAGGATGGCTCAGTGGTCTAAAGCGCCTACTCAGGAAAGCTTGGGCGGCTGCTGGGACCACTGTTCGATCCCCGGCACCACATGCTGCGCCAGCCCTCCCCTGAGGGCAGACTGAGCCGGCCATAAAAACAAACAAACAAACAAACAAACAAACAAACAAACAAAAGTTCTGAAACAAGAAAAACCAAAAAACCCTTTAATTCCAAATAAATAACATTTTCGGATGGCTTTAGGCGATCCCTGTGTTTTGGTCGTTCGACCCCCCCCCCCCCCCCCCGCAGGGTCGAGACCCACAGGTTGAAAACTGCTACCCTAAAGAGACAATGGCACCCCAGGGAACCTTGCTCTTCTTTATCCCTGGCCTGCATCTCACAAAGAGAGCTTTCCCACCCTTTGCTCCAATTCTTCAAACACATCCTCTCTGTTTCCGGGCTCTTCAGCTCCCTTGGAGAGCGCTCTCTCTGTGAGTCTTCCCCCTCCTTCCACAAGCGCCACCTGGCCACCCCTACCTGATGCAAGTTCCAGCAGGTGAGAGCCCCAGGAGCAGCAGGAGCAGCAGGGAGCCACCAAGGAAACACAGCTCTTCCGCTCTAACTCTGCAGCCCACTGAGCTTTCTTTCCTGCAATTGGCTATGCTACATGATTACAGTCTATGAATGGGATCCACTTTTGATGCTTTTCTCCTCCTCTTGGATGGGCCTTCTCTGTGTGAAAGACATCGCGACTAATTCCCATTCTCTAGATCATAAGGGTTGACACCGCGTAATAAAAGCTGATAGATTTTTGTGGAACAAATAATCTCTTGAGATCTTTTAATTCACTCACGATTTTCTCTTCCCTACCTAGCTCCTTCCTGCCTTTGTGTAGCGAATTATTCAGTTATTGGCCATCCTTATGTTTAGCTCAAACCACTCCAATCTTCTCCCTAGCATATGCTTTTCAGAGTAAATTCAGCTGCTTGGTCTCTTCCTATGCCTTTCCTAGTAGATTTTTAAGGAGATAGATTGTATACCAGGGGGTTTAGCAATAATATAAATTAATTATCACTTCCCTTGAGTTTTTTTTTTTTTCTAGCATTTATATTATTTTTTAATAGGACTTCTACCATTCCTGGTTGGAATGGCTATGGATGTGAGTTAGGTCCTAAAACCTCTACTTAACTCCTGGTTTCTAACTCAAAGTCAATAAATAAATACCTAAAAACAAGAATTACTCACAAGTGAAAGAAAAAACAATCAGCAAGTTCTGTTTGAAGAGTTGAGTGGAAATAGGAATTACACAGAGCCCTGCCACTGAAGTGCTGCAGCGGTGCCACCAGCGCAGGCCCTACCTGATTTAACCCCAGAGCCACAAGAGGCCCGGTAAAACAAGTAGAGAAAGGAAAAATGACCTCCCTTCGCCATTAGTGTTTTAAACTCTTTCTGTATCTACAGTGAGATCAAGTATCATATTGTATCATTTTATAAGGTCTAAATAATTTTAAGATCACAAATGTGGATTAAAAATAAAACGCCTTTCAGTAAGGGGGCCCTACCTACTGGTTTGGGGCCATAGAGCTTAGACAATCCTTGTACCTAAAACAAAGGCCTGGCTTGAGCAAAGATCTCATCTCCGGAGTAAGAACATTCTTATGAAATAGGTTAGTTAACATAGTTAAAGCCCACCTGTTCTTGGCTTGAGAAAAGATCTCATTTCCGGGCCTGAAAACATTCTTATAAAAGAGGTTAGTTACCATAGCTAAAACCCACCTGTTCTTGGAATACAACTAAAACCAGAGTTAGCCAAGTAATTGCCCCTTTTGTTCTGCTCCTCTTAGTTACCTTGGAAACTCATATATTCCCAAAGCCCACCAGTTATTTTAAAGTTCAACCTAAACTAACCAATGCGATTCGCTTCTGTAACCTGCATGCTCCCTCCCCATTCTTGTGGTTTTTGCCTTTAAAAACTGTGTCTGCTACACTGAAGGGGCGCTCTGTTCCTGCGTGTTCAGACCACCCTGCGTATTTGTAGATAAATAAAGCTTGCCCTTTGCAGTTTGCATGGGAGACGGACTCTTGGGGTTTCCTTCGGCGGTGACTTGACCCTTACAGTTTAGTTTTGCGTGACCTTGGATATCAGGAAAGAGGCTTATGTACGGCAAACTTCAAAGAATGAATCTAAATTTGAATAAATTACATTTCTTTCCATAATGCAATTGGTACAGGGTTTCCCTAAGCAGCTCGCACTCTTAGTGATCCTCCTGTTTTCAGCCTCCCCAATGCTGGGATTACACGCATGTGCCACCATGCCGGAACTCAGTTGCTGGCTCAGCAAGCCCAGGGGTGGTGCTGACGAGGCGGGCGGTACCAGGGATCGAAGTCCCCGCACTTGCCTAAGTAGGCTCTTAGTCCACTGTGTTATCTCACCAGCCTTAAATTACATTTCTTAAAGTGTGATTTTTTTTTTTTAGCCTAACATCTTCTCTGTATCACTTGTCCATTGAAAGAATAAAAATCCTGAGTTCATTGTCTTGCCGAATGAAATGTGAATAAAACGAAAACATATAAAGGTATCTACGCCTGTACCCTCATGTTACTGAACACATAGGGGACAGTTTCAACCTGAAAAAGAGCAGTCAGGGCCAGCCTGATAGCTCCGGGGACTAAAGCGCCTGCTTAGAACGCATAACCGAGGTTCTGTCCCCTGCGTGTGGTCCGGGCCCTGTTCACAGGGCGCGGCTGAGGCTGAGCTTAGTGGAGCGCGCCTGTCATTCCAGTTCTTAGGAGGCTATAAACAAGAGGCTCGCTATAAGTCCCATCTAGTAGTGAGGCCCTGTAGATCCTGTAGACTCTGTAGATCCTGTCCTAAATATAGAAAGAAAAAAAAAAAAAGAGAGCAAAATCATGCCATTCACAAATCGTGGGTGAGCCTGGAGATCACTGTGCTCAGTGCCACGCAAGAGTAAGACAAATGGAGGCTCTGTTACGTGTGCAATAGGGAACACGGAGTGAGGCTGTGTGGAGCCCGTGAGACTATGCAAAGGGTGCAGAAGTTCAGTGAAACAGGAAAAAGGAGGTCCAGAGGCCCAAAGCACATTGTGGGCCCTGCAGGATGCCATCCTTCAAAAGTCTTAAAATAGCACAGGTTAAGTGTCATTTGAGAAATAATTCCATGAAAAAATATATGTCAACTAGCTTTCTTTAGCCATGACATGACAAACATTGTCTCAGTTACTTCTCTTGTTGCTGGAACAAAATACCTGACACCCAAAGTTAAAGCAGGAAAGGTTTACTGTTTAGCTCATGGTTTGTGGAGGTTTCAGTTCAGAATTGGCTGGCTCTGTGGTGGAATGCCTTCATGGAGCACAGTTATTGGAGTCTACAAGGCAGCAAAAACCACCAGGCCCTCCCAGTACATGCAGCCTCGGGCAGGTGGGACACTCACACCCGGAATCCCAGCTAGAGCCATGCCAAACTCAGCAGTGAAGTAATTTGTTAATCACACACACCTTCAATGCAAGCATCACACACTCTGGATTGAGCCACCTCTGAAAAAGCCTCATGACCCTATGGAGCTTTGAGGGGACATCTAGACAGAAACCATGATGAATATGTCCTATTTTTCTTAATTAAGATACACATATCACTTTTTACAACAAGTATTTGATGTATTCAAAACCATGCAAAATATTTTTTATCAAAGAACTGGTAGAACATTGAATTTTACTTAACAATATAACTAAAATGAACTTGCATTTTTACTTTTTCTATTTACAATTCTGGATTACCTTTAAGCTTTTTGTGTAAGAGAAGAACTATTGTGTAGGAATACACAAGAAAATATATTGCACATTTTATTAAGGTCTGTCTCATTGTGATCAGATCCTTACTAACTCTATAAACAAATATTATAGAGAACACTTGACCTTTCAGAGAGTTAAATGTTTTTCCATGGTGACTTATATCGTGATAGTATGTTCCACCTTGATTGTAAAGCATTCTGTTGACATCTCAATAGCCTATAATATTTTCCTTTTTTTTTTTTTGTCTTTTTGAGACAGGGTCTCACTGTGCATGCAGTTGAGGCTGGCCTTGAGTTCACTTTTATAGCCCAGGCTGGTCTCGAACTCACACCAATCCTCCTGACTCAGTCTCCCAAGTGCTGGGACTACAGGCATGAGCCACCACGTCCAGCGGTTGTAATATTTTCTTTGAAGGAATTTTTCCCAAACAAAGGAAAATTTAAGACTTCCATTTGCTGGTCAAAAGTGTACTTATTATCTTTTCTATTCATACAAATTTTTCCCCAGCCTATTATTGTGCTTCAAAATGTTGAAGATAATGAGTGAGATGTGTGGGAAAATAGTTAATAAATAGTGAAGATGTATTTAGAATCATATAATACCCTAAATTCTCTGTACTATAAAACTTAGGGCCTGGTGAGACAGCTCAATGGACTGAGTAGGCAAGCACAGGGATTTGGGTACCATTGCCAGCACCACATGCTATGCCAGGCCTGCCCCCAGGTGTGAAGCCAACAGAGATTAGAGTAGAGGTGCATACCTGCAATCACAATGCTAGGGAGTCTGAGACAGGAGTATCACTACGAGTTCGAGCTGTGTAGTGAAACCCTGTACCAAATACATAAAAACAAGTAAACGAAAAATGAAATAAAATAAAATAAACTTTCGACTTTTATGATTAGAAACTTTATGGTAAAAAAAATGTGTAGTTCAAATTTCTAAGAATAACTGCTCCAGTTTAAGCTCCTTCTAGGGCAGTTTTCCAAAGTTTGGGGCAAGTTTATTTGAGTTCATTGATCCTTGTTTTCCTTATATGTAGAAGATGCTATCAGACATATTGAGCTTTAAAAAGAGCTATATAACTCTCCTTTTCTTTCTTATAGATTAGACATTTTTTTTAAATTGAGGATATATGTTTAATCAACCTTTTCCTAGTAACATTTTGTTTGTCTTTGCAAATAACTGATGCCTGACGTAGACTTGTGATTCAATATTTGTTTGAATATATGGGATCCTTCTATGCATAAATCCATAAATTAATACTGTATTATTGAGGAATTAGGAATTCCTTGTCCCTACCCAATAGCTGTCTATCTATCTATCTATCTATCTATCCATCTATCTAATCTATTTTATTCAAGACATTCAACGTGGAAACCACAAAAGACACCAAGAAGGCTGAGACAGATGCTTCAGGCTAATGTTCATCTTCACATCTCTTCTTTTTCTCACCCTTTGGAAGTTGCCACCTCCACTGCACTGCACCCCAGGCCCTGGACGCAGGCCAGTGCGGGACACAGCCAAGGAAGTCAGAGCTGCGTCTTAGGTGGAGGCTCCCAGACTGTGAGGCTGTCGTGACTGAGTCAACTAAGGGCAGTGCCAAGTGGTTGCTTCTTACGTCTCCCTGCGACTATGCCTGGATCTTCTCTGGCCCCCTCTTTACCTTTATCTAGGTTTCCATACGATTCTTTAATTCTCTCAGTTGTCCCAGGTCCTGTTCGAATGTATTGATTCCATTGGTACTATACAGTAAAAAATTGTAACGCTAATTTATAAACCCAGCACCCCTTGAAAAACCATAAATGTAAAAATTCCCATGTAAGTACATGTGATACTCGCATGAAAGGAATTTTTGAAAATTATTCCATGAAAATATATTTTATAGAAGAAACTATATCAATCCTCTCATTTCTAAGGTGCAACTATGCCAAGTAGTAAAATGTGCCTTTGCTGGATAATACACCTGACTTGAGGGATCAATGCCCAGAGGAAGCCAAGGTTATTTAAAATCTCTCGTGTGTATAAATTATTTCAGCTCCTTGAGTCAGGTAAGAGATTTCTGCAAGGAAACTAAACCACCACTGAAAGTGCCACTCTACATAAAACTGAGTACAAACAGAGTTCAGTGCATCTACGTGCAGACTTCGGGATGAGTGGTGCGTAGACAGGGAGGCTCCTTCCTTCTGTCAGGAAGGAAAGGATGGAAACACTGAATAGTGGCAGCCAGTGATGCCGCCTGTATTCCAGGGAAGTGCACAGGTTTTATCTGTCACTTTTGAACTTGCATCTCAATATTTTGCTGTCCTTATAATCACTAGGAAAAATGTAAGGTTGAGAAACATAGATGATAGGTAGATAGTTGATGGATAGATAGATAGAGAGATAGATAGACAGACAGATCCTTTAAAGAGTCTTAGGCAATAGAAAACATGAGAAGATGTATAATTTAAAGATGTCACTGGAAAAGATAAATAGCAAAAAAAAGACTTCAAAACTTTGAGAATGGAAAATTTGTAGTTTTTCCCTTGCCGTACTATCTCTTACTAGTAAAATTTAGTAACAATTTGTGTATGGTTAGAGAATTGCATGCTTTGTGCTTGGGGTAGAGCTTACCATACAGTCATCGGTATTAACCTCAGGGGACTCAGAGGATGAAAAACCTGTCAATACAAATTTTTTGTTCATTAGGAGCAAAGACCCTTCTTTTCACTAATTTGTTATTATGCACATTCATAGCAAGTGATACAGTTTATACTGTACCTGTGCATGTCCTTATCATAGCTAACAATGGAGAGTTAATCAAGACAAATTGTCTTTAATGAATGTAAGAAATTTGGATGTGACTCTGTGTATTATAAATACATGAGTCTTCGTTCCTGTGGATTCACAAACAGCTCTTGGAATGAATTAATTTAAGTGTGTGCATGGAAGTAGAAGGAAAGGAGCCTAGCGCTGCCACTCTTTCGTGGCTAAGGTTGTTAATGAACACAATCTGCAGTGTAAAACTTCAACTTGTGCACATTTCAGAAAGAAATCCAGTCAAGACCCAGCGAACAGGTCAACAAATTTCTCTCAGGAATCACTGTTGGGTGAATACGTGAATCTTGTCTTTCTTACCACTCCACTGGCATGAAAACATTAATTTACATACATGTTAAAAAGTTCACCACAAATTTCTTTTCACAGCCATACAACAGTTGATTCTTCCATAAAAATGAGAAATCGCACTGTGGTGACTGAATTCATCCTGCTGGGCATCCCTGACACGGAAGGCTTAGCGACCGCCCTGCTCTTCCTGTTCTCTTCACTCTACTCATGCACGCTCCTGGGAAATGTGCTCATTCTTACCGCCATCTTTGCCTCCTCTCGGCTTCATACTCCCATGTATTTCTTCCTTGGAAACCTCTCCATCTTTGACCTGGGTTTCTCTTCAGCTACTGTCCCCAAGATGTTGTCCTATCTTGCAGGCCACAACCAAGTCATCTCCTTTCAGGGCTGTGCTGCTCAGCTCTTCTTCTACCATTTCCTGGGCTGCACTGAATGTTTCCTGTACACAGTGATGGCCTATGATCGCTTTGTCGCCATATGCTATCCACTGAGATACACGGTCATCATGAACCACAAGGTATGCTCTGTGCTGGCCATGGGGACGTGGATGAGTGGCTGTGTCCATGCCGCTATCCTAACCTCCCTCACCTTCAAGCTGCCCTACTGTGGTCCCAACCAGGTGGGCTACTACTTCTGTGACATGCCTGCAGTGCTGCCTCTAGCCTGTGAGGACACCTCTCTAGCTCAGAGGGTAAGTTTTACAAACGTTGGTCTTTTGACGCTCATTTGTTTATTTCTCATCCTTGTGTCCTACTCTTGCATTGGAATCTCCATATTGAAAATCCGCTCCACAGAAGGCAGGCAGCGGGCATTCTCCACCTGCAGTGCCCACCTCACTGCCATCCTTTGTGCCTATGGGCCAGTCATCATCATCTATCTGCAGCCCAACCCCAGTCCCTTGCTTGGTGCTGTAATTCAGTTATTGAACAATCTTGTAACTCCCATGCTGAACCCACTGATCTACAGCCTGAGGAATAAGGATGTAAAATCAGCTCTGAAGTGTGTATTTCTGAAGGGAAAATGAACTCTTTAAATCGAGTATATCTAAAGGTTTCAAAAACAAAGACTAAACCTCAATTTTTTTTAGGACAGACTATCATGAGGAACTTGTAACTTACAGAAACACTTTATCTCATTGATTTAAAATATATGACTGCTTTTCACTTTCCTTGTGCATTTTAATGAAATATATTTGGAAACTTTTTTTTTTGGAAGACAGTTCATTGATTCTTTTTTCTTTCTTATTTTTTATTTTATTTTAAAGAGTAAAAACAAATAGCAGAAACTAAGACAGAAATGGAGGGACAAACAACAATACATGTGGTACTGAATTTCTTTTTTTTTTGTGGGACCAGGGTTCAAACTCACAACCTTGCACTTGCCCAGCAGGCTCTTGTGCCTTGTAGCTATCTCCCCAGCCCCTAGGTACTGAATTTCAAATGAAGAATAAAATTTTAACAGTAGTTGTTGTATTATACATTTTCATCGTCCCTGATTCTTATACTGCAAAGATTATGTCTCAGCATGATAATATACCCAGAAACTTTTCTTTGTTCTTTAAGTCCTTGTAAGTGTTAAAAGAGAATATTTGCTCTCTCATATTCTGATATGTATACATAGATATATATAGATATATTCATATCTATATGATCTATATGATCTATGTCTATAGTCCATCCACCCATGAGAAATGAGAAGAAACTCCCAATGCTAGCTTAATAGCCAATACCATAATTTGATATCTTTTTTGTAGAATATAAGCCCCGATTTACTAAAAATAAACAAAAATTTAAACTAATATTGTTCGTAGGATGATCTCCCAAGTATATAGTTTTAAATGTACATGTATAATTTTTTTAGTTTAGATATTTTTTATTTTATTTTAATCATTTGACTCCTGGAACACTATGAGCACGGTCAGTTTCTCATTAGATTGCAGCAGAACCATTTTCACTTTGGTAAATATTTGAGCACCTGATTATTTATAGCTTTTTTAGCAAGCCATATTCTTCCTTTCGGAAAGCAATAAAGAATCAATTTCCAGGAGACAGAGACCTGAAATGATGGAAAGGAGGGAGAACTGGATGTTCTTGGCAAGGTCATTTTCTTGCTGAAATTCAAGTCCACCTACTCGCATAATTGAAAGCACACTGGCAATGGCTGCTAGGGAAACAAAAAAGCGCGAGAACTCAGGAACATCATCCTTGTCATCAGTAGCATGTAAATGACTAACCCCTGACTTCGGAAGGCCCCAGTCAGTTTTTGGAAAAGCACAATAGCACGCAGACCAGAAGGCTGATGCCAGGTCAGGGAAACGCCCTCTACTGCAGAGTGCGATGAACGCTTTGGGTTTGATGAGCCAGATGGAAGAAAAAAAGCAGAGCAAACACCAAAATAACTAGAATGACATCCATAGCTACTATTAGCTGAGTATTTTTTATTTATTTGTTTATTGATTGATTGATTGTATTATAGGGAAGGGTCTATAGGGTGTTCAGAGTCTCACTACTAGATCAGACTTAGAAGTTAAAATTATTGGATTCCAAAACCAGACAAGGATTCAACTAAAAACATGAAATGTAGTTCAATGTTTTTAGTGAGCATAAACTCAAAAGTCCTCAAGAAGATATTGACAAACAGAATATAACAAATTATCAAAAAGATCATACACCATGACCAAGAAGGCTTCATTCTAGGGAAGTAAGGAAGGTTCACCATATTTAAACATGCATAGGTAATTCAGCAAATAAACAAAAACAACGGAAAATCCATGATCTTGCAGAAGCAACACATAAAAATCAATAGTTTTCATGTTTACCAATAATAAATTCAAAGTAAATGAAATTAGAAAAACATTACTATTCCTAACAGGAACAAAAAAAAAAAAATTAAATACTTAAGAATTAACCTAACTAGGGGCTGGGGAGATAGCTCCGAGGCACAAGTGCCTGCTGGGCAAGTGCAAGGTCGTGAGTTTGAACCCTGGTCCCACAAAAAAAAAAAAAAAAAAAAAAAAAGAATTAACCTAACTGAAAAAGTTAGAGAACTTTGAACAATGCTCCATGGAGAAGAGATCAAAGAGTACAACAGAAAGATGGAGATCTTCCTTCTTCCTGGTTAGGCAGAATAAAAATGGTCAAAATGAGCATACTACCAAAGCTGATACATCAATATAATACTTCTCGGGATCACAAATTATAATAAAGTAAGTCTAGGGAATGTCCAAGGATGTTCTTGTCTACCCTTTGGGCCACTGAGAGAGCCAAATATGCTAACACAAACCCAGGCCCAGGAGCGTGGGGACCAGAGCAGTTCCAGGTCCAGGACAGGGAGACTGAAGGAGTCGCCTTCCAGCACGGTCCTCCGCTGGCTCAGCGGCAGCCACCTCTCATTCTGTGTGCTCAGCTGACAGTGTGAACTTGACTTGGTTGGCTGAATTCCAAGCTGCATCCGGAGTCCAGGGCATGGGGTACAGTGCAGGGGAGGGGACAGTTTCCAGAAGATGTGAAAAAAAATCTACCTTGTTGATCTAGAAAAATAGTTCTAAAATTCATATAGAACCAAGAGAGACTTAGAACACTAGAAGTAATTTTAAGTAAGGACAAGGTAGAGCACCGAGCAGGCATCACAATTCCGGACTTTGAATATTCCTAGAAAGCTGCAATCGAGGCAACATGGTACGGGAAAGAAAATCACATTCTAAGATAAATTCAACAGATTAGAAGATGCAGAAATAATTCCAGTTGCACTAGCTGTCTTATCATTCAGAAAATGGCCAAACCCCTTCACAGGAGGAATGGTAGCTTCTTTAGCGTGTGGTACTTGGAAAATTGGGTTTTCATTTGCTCAGGATTCAACCTAGGCCTGTATCTTGCACCGTGCACCAAGCTACAGTCAAAACAGCTCCAAAAGGCAAATGTTAAAAGTGGAAACTCAATTTGCTCTAAGCTTTGGTAGGTAACACTCTTGAAAATACAGATGTGGGCCCACTTTATGAAGAAAATCCAGATTACACGAGAAATACTATTAAAAAATCGAGAAATGAAATCACATGCAATTGAAAAGGTTCTTCATGGCAAGGGAAACCTCCAACAGAGGGAAGAGACACTCACAGAGTGGGAAAAGTTTGGCCACCTACTCACCTAACAGAGTACTGACATCTGTAGTATAAAAAGGCTGAACAAAGAGCGTTCACCAAATTTAAAGATGCAATTCGAACTTGACAGCTGAAATGAACTGACCTTTCCCCTCTGAAAAAGTACAAGCAGCCATTGAATACATTAAAATATGTTCAGTATTGCTGGCCATTCAAGAAAGGCAAATTTAAAAAGCACTAACTTTCCATCTCACTCCTGAACAATGACTGTTATCAAGGAATCAAGCAATCACAAAGACTGGCGAGGCTGTGAGAAAGAGGAACAGAAACCAGTGTGGCGATTTCAAAACACACTGGACATCCCACTTGCCTGAGCTGTTCTCCTTTGACGTACTAAAGTCATCATACCACAGTGACAATATGTATCCATGTGGATAGCAGTACAGTTTGTAATAGCTGCATACTGGAAACAGCTCATCTACCCACCAACAGATGATAAAGAAAATATTGTTATACCACAATAAAGTACTATTCAGCCATAAAAAGGATAAATGTAAGTTATTTTTAGGTAAGTGGGTGCATCTTGAGACCACATTCTGAAGTGGAATAAATCAGACACAGAAGTTTAAATAGTGTTTGAGAAACTCAATGCCTAAATAAAAAAGCACAAGGGAGACCGGATATCAGGGTGTAGGAAGAACTTTCCAATAGGAAGGGGAGCAATAGGGAAAAAGGAAATGGAAAGAAGGGGAAAACATTTAAAAATGAATTAAAGAACAATATTATATATAGTGCTTTTGTGAATGGGAGGGGAAGGAGGATTTTATGGAAGGGAGGCCAGGGGAATGAAGATTTTCTTTTTTTTTTTTTAATCGCAGACTATTTTATTTATTTATTTATTTATAATTTTATTTATTTATTTTTTCTTGTTTCAGAACATTTTTTGTTTGTTTGCTTGTTTATTCACTCATTTTTATGGCCGGCTCAGCCTGCCCTGATGGCAGGGCTAGCGCAGCATGTGGTGCCGGGGATCGAACCATGATCGCTGCAGCCGCCCAATCTTTCCCAAGCAGGCGCTTTAGACCACTGAGCCATCCCGCCGGGCCCCAAATTAGCGGAGTACTGTTTGTTTGTTTGTTTGTTTTTTGTGGGACCGGGGTTCAAACTCACAACCTTGCACTTTCCCAGCAGGCACTTGTGCCTCGGAGCTATCTCCCCAGCTCCCCCTTATTTATTTATTTAGAAATTTTTTATTTTATTTTTTTTCTTGTTTCAGAACTTTTATTTATTTATTTATTTTTATGGCCGGCTCAGCTCACCCCGAGGGCAGGGCTGGTGCAGCATGTGGTGTCGGGGATCGAATCGTGGTCCCTGCAGCCGCCCAAGCTTTCCTAAGCAGGCGCTTTAGACCACTGAGCCATCCTGCTGGGCCCAGAATGAAGAAGATTGAAGAAGGGATATTATGAGCACAGACGAAGTCTCCATTGTGCAGGAGATCGGCAGGCAGGGCACATGTGCATCCATCAAAGTTAGTCAAGCTGCCTGTCTAGGTTCCTCAAGGTGAGAATGTAAGCTGCTGCCTCACGGCATTGGGTTCTACAAGACAACATTCTCTGCTCTCTGCCCTCCTCCTCACGATGGGGCAAAGGAAGGTGACATTTGTTAGACTTATTTCCTGGGTGCTACTGATTTGAATTCTTTCCTGGGCTGCGAGGGTGGGAGGGCGTGACTATGGTGAGCAAACGTTTTTTTTTTTTTAATCAGTTCTCCGCTACTCTTTTGTGTCTCTCTCTCTCCTATTCTTCATCGTGGGCAGCTAAGGATTCTAGGGAGCTGTAGCCCAATTCAAGCCTTTGAGCGAGCTCAGCCAACAGAAGCCGGTGGGGCAGATGCCAATAAAACAGAGAAAAGGTTTGGTTTTTGTGTTCAGTTCTTTTCCTCTAGAAAATGTGAACATTTTCCCAATTTATAGTAACTGATGAAAGTAAAAATTTTGAGTTTTATCTTGCTTTCTAAAAGAAAAGTTCAATGTTTGATGTTTGATTTTTTGGCTTATTTGTTATGTGTGTTATTGAGGATGGAGCCCTCAGTCTTTTACACTGAGCTACACTCCCAGGCCTTTTGCATTTTATTTTCTTTTCAGGTAGGACCTCACTAAGCTGTTAATTTGCTAAGCCTACACTAGAATGTGTAAGCCTTTAGCATCCCAGAATGTTGAGATTATAGATATGTGCCACCACCTCTGTTGAAAAATGTAACTTTGCTAATTTTAAGTGATGAAAAGAATATATATTTGTGATGTATCCCAAGATGTTTTAAAATATGTATGTATTCTCAAATGGCTAAATCATACTAATAAACATATATCCCTGGTACTCACCATTCCACTTCCTGCCTCCCGTGACTTCCAATAACTCATATTCCATAGGTAAGTGAGCGTGTGTTTGTTTTTCCATGTTGGGCTGTAAAGGAAACAGAAGGCAAAAACTGCCATTAGGTCATGAAGAATTGGTTGGGACTTCCCAAAATGTACTTAAGTTTTCAGGAAATGTGAAAAACTACAAAAATGTGCTCCGGCAGACATCTGTTGGTTATCTCAGGAAACACACTTTGACCCAAATCTAAACTTCCCTACTCTCACCCCAGGGACAGCCTCACCAATGGATGTAAAGAACCATTTAAACTAACCAGTGCCATTTGCTTCTGTAACCTCGCTTGTAAAAACTCCTCCTCCCTTTGTTCTTTGGGCTTAAAAACACTGCTCACACTCAGCTCGGGGCTCTCTGTTCCTGCGAGTTCAGTGAGCCCCACGCATGCTTGGAAAATAAAATCCCCTTGCTTTTTGCATGGAAGAAAGTCTCTTGGAGTCTTCCTTCACGCGGTGGGCTTCTCGACCCTTACAGGGCTTCTTTCATTCAGCACTGTGACCTCCTCCCTCATGCCCGTTGTTCTTTCTTTCTTTCTTTCTTTCTTTCTTTCTTTCTGCTGAAGAGTCTTCCTTCTATAATATCTGTACACAGATATTACATGTTCCCCGTCTAGAGGTCCAGAGAGCAAGGATGTACAGACACCTATCCAACATCCTCATTTCAAAAAGTATGTAATTTAAAATATCTGTACTAATAATGTTTAGGCAAGGTATCAGGTCTGCATCTTATACTCTGAATAACTACTATGACGATAACAATATGCAATGTATTAATTGTTGTAACTGTCCTACCAACCTGTTTGGAAACTGTCTCATTGCTACTTCTTTCTCACTAAAATTAAGAAAACATTAAAATAAAATAAAACTATTTACATTTTACTCTGACAAACTACTTGGTGAAGATTTTTCTCTTCAGCAGCTGAAGGCTTCAGTAAACGCCATGTGAAGAGAAGATTCTTTAGGATTTCGGAAATTTAAGTGATCAGCATTTCCATTTATTCAAGGAAGTCATAGTACACCCAGGAAGGTGCTTTCTAGTCAGGGTTTTAGGAAACTGAACGATGCAGCGGGGTGCTTGACCTTCTCACGGGGTGGAGGAACAGTTCAGCACACCAGAAGGGGAAGAGAGTAAGTCGCAAGTTGTTGTTTCTTTCTCTGTTCCTTTCGGCTGCCTCCTATGACTTCCGTAGAGTCACACTAGAAGCGACCTCTTCGACCTGACTCCTGAAACAAGGCCTCCATCCCTTCATGTTGTCACGCGGTATGTGCCTGTACTGACAGACAAGAACCAATTGTATCATCTCGATACCTATTTATAGACTACCCAGTCATTCATAGCTGTGCAGCTGCAGAATTGATTGGTAGAAACATGTGTGGAACATATGTTCATGCACATTCTCTGGAAAATTGTACTGCACACAGCAAGCATTGCTGCTTTCTTGTCAATCTTGGTAGACTCACCACCCTAGATCTCATGCCACAGGTCTTTTAATGCTCTCTAGCAATTATGTCTCAATATCATCTATAAGTTTATAAGTTTTTATTTATTTATTGGATACAGGGTCTCACTATGCAGTTCAGACTTTTAGTGATCCTCTTGCTTCAGCCTCCTCAGCTATGAGATTTTATGGGTGTGCACCACCGTACCCGGTTTCAGGGACAGCACTATATGCACTACCAGATGTCGAACTTGCGTCTTTGTGCTTGCCAGGTAGACACTTAAGCCACTGGAGCTATCTCCCTAGCCATCCTCTGCTATTGTAGCAATTCATTTTGTTATGATAGCCTTCCTTAATTGCTTTGTGCTTTGTGTTTGTGCTTCTTTTTTTCTTTAAAAATGAACCCCAAGGACTTGTCCTACAATTCAAGGTGCTTGGTTTCCAGGTGGCAAAGTAATTTTGCAAGTTTTCAGGACTTCTGTGGAGAGCTGGTTGTCATTTCTTCTTCTTCTTCTTCTTCTTCTTCTTCTTCTTCTTCTTCTTCTTCTTCTTCTTCTTCTTCCTCTTCCTCTTCCTCTTCCTCTTCCTCCTCTTCCTCTTCCTCTTCTTCTTCCTCTTCCTCTTCCTCTTCTCCCTCTTCTTTCTCTTCCTCTTCTTCCTCTTCCTCTTCCTCTTCTTCTTTCTTCTTCTTCTTCTTCTTCTTCTTCTTCTTCTTCTTCTTCTTCTTCTTCTTCTTCTTCTTCTTCTTCTTCTCCTTGTTTCAGTACTAGAGACTGAACTCAAGATCCTGCATTTACCAGGCAAGCAGTTATTCTACTGAGCTATCTTCCAAGCCCCCCATATATATATATATACATATATATACATATACATATATATACATACATATGTATATATACATATATATATATATTTTTTTTTTTGGTTACCACATATTATTATACAAGCAGTCTTCGAGAAGGTGAATTGAAGATTACAGTGAATCTATAATTAGGTAATATTCGCATTATTTTCAATATAGCTTTATTTTTATTGGAAGTCTTGGAGTCTTCTGCTATCTCATTATTATGTTGTTCCTCTTTTCAAAAAAAAGTTTTGTTCAGTTTTTACTCATTTTGATTAGAGTTAGTTTGCGGGGCTTTGAATCTGTGATTGAAATAAAAGTTCAGTGAGAGAAAGATTCTTGGACTGAAGTGGTGAATAAAATAATGCATGAGCTCTCTAAGGGTCAGGCCCTAACGTGAAGTCTGTCAGTAGCACAGTGGCCTGCAGAACAATAGAAGTTGACTTGCAAAGCTTGTCCCTTAATACAGTTTGTGACTCATCACTCACTGATAGGGCCTTGGTGTGAGTTAGCAAGCAATTTATTTATGAAGACCTTTCTACTGTCATGCTCTAATCTGTACTTGTACTGTCCCTATAACAGAAGCATTACTGCCTTGGTGTCATCTCAGACTATCCCATGTTAGAATCTTACAAGGAGCGCAGAACCTAGAGCCTTTGTCATTGCAGTTCACGGAGAGGTCTTGTGAAAATACAATGCCACCAGTGACCTGATGGGGTAGTATTCAGCTCATAATCATATAAAGAAAAATGGAGTTTTAGCCTTGTTTACCCACTGCTTACCATTTACTCTGTTGTAAAGTTCCTAACAGCCCATGGACCGTCACCATTTTTCACTCCTGAGGTTGGGTGCTGAATGTTTATAAGTTTGTAATGCAATGTACATAGCACCATCTTTCAGCATATCTTGACAGGGAGATAATCTGAAGAGAAAATTCTGAAAATAGTGGGAGGATGATTTTGAGGAAGTAAGGGTATATTCACAGAGTGTACAGCATTCCAGGCACTTGACCATTACAACCTAGAGAGAAGAAAGCCTGAATACTGCTTGAGCTAGCAGCAGACCTTAGCACCACCCACATGGTATTTATTTTAAGCACATCCAGAATACAGGAGTTCTCAGGTTAAGAAGGATTCCACCTAGATTTCAAAAGAAGGCCTAGGAGGCCAGGCAGTGTGCTCCTGGGAAGACAGGGTGTGAAGCTGTGAGAGAGAAGTCTTCCATGGAAACTCCAGAAATCTACAAAGGCCAGGAATGTGGATCATAAAAGGGAAACTGAAAGGAGAAAACAAAGCCAGCCTAGGAGAAAAGTTATGTAAACTAGCACCAAAAAACGTTGTAGGGGTGAAGCCATATAAAACCTTTAGAGCTCAGTTGCCACAGATTGCTTTTAATGTTCCACAAGGACCAATATGTTTTAATGTTTGCCCTTCTGGATTTTGGACTTGTGCTGATCCCAATGATGTGTATTTTGCTGTGTGTACCTTTTGGAATAGTAATGTTTATCTTGTGCATTGAATGCTGGAAATGTTATCTTTCTTTTCATTTGTACAGGGGCTCACAGCTAAGGGTTTGCTTTAGGACTTAAAGGATACTTGGGACTTGGACTTTTCAGCCATGCTGAAACTATTGGGACTCTGGCAACTCTTACATATGGACTGAAATGCCTTTTGCACAAAGGGATGTGCATGAAACTTTGCGGGTCCAGAGGCAAAATGGTATGCTCTGTGTCTAGTTGTTCCCCCAAAACCTCATGTAGTCATGGGATGGGAGCTCCTAGAGTTTGAGATTAAATCATGATCCACTGGGATTATGGACGTGAGTGCTGTTGGATTATGGGTGTAAGTACTACACCTAGCCTGGGGTGTATAGCTTGAATACAGTTTAAGGGAGACAGACTTGCTGCCTATAGCCACTGTTGTCGTTATTCCTCCCTTTTATGTAGGGATCCACTGGTCTTACTGAGAAAGGTTCTACCACGGGGAGACATGGCAATAGGAATGTGAAAGATAGATAAGAAGATGAAAAGCTGGGCTAGGTGTTGGCCAGTCTGCCTGATGGGCAAGATGAACTCAATGCACACAGAAACAATCCTTTATTTATTCTTTTGTAAAGTTTGTATCACATGATACAAGGTTGCTTAGCTCACCTGAACCAGACAGGATGTTTTTCTCAGCACTGGAGAAGCTTGTTCGCCTTAGGCACTGAGGCCCAGTCCCACCTACACACACTTGACCAATTTCCTGACTTCCTGGAGCTCCCAACACTTTTACTCTTGTTATTTTCCACCACCACAAACTACTATCCTCTGCCATATGCTACTATACTTTGGAGCCAGCTGAGTAGGCACTGAAACCTCTAGTGATTGTGAGATAAGCCTTGCCTTCCTTCTTTCTAGGTGTTAAGTATTTTGCCCCAGCAATGACAGAAGAGTAACTAAGACACACATGTCCATTTTCCGCAGGGTCCTGCTCTGCTAGATATGTGAACGCACTACTTGGGGTCTCTGCTTACACTTGCTAGAATCATTTGTGGCAGATTTTAGTCCACACAGGTCGCTTTTTCCCATATTTCTTTATAAATTCTTCAGCAATCTTACAGAAATGGTTATGGTCCTTAGAGTATTCTTCAGCGAGGTCAGGCCAGAGCAGGTGCTCAGGCTGCGGTTCCTTCGCTAGTGCTACAAGGGACTGGATTACTTGCTCAGTCTTGGTTGCTGGCTTCTAATTCTCCGCACTAATTACTGGTAGGCCAACTTGCCCCTTTTCATCAATGTCTGGGTGACAGATCCTTGTTTTAAATGTGACTTTTTTTTTTTTTTTTTTTTGGTGGTTTGAATGGATACTCTAATGGAAAGCTGGTTTCCTTTCTGAAGGCCCCCTTATCATGTAGAGGGTTGTCAAGCAAAATAAGCCCTTGGCAAGTCATAAAGTAGCTTCATGAACCTGGATGCTCTGGAAATTTTTCATTTCACATTTGGGAATCTCTTCAAGGTTCTTTATCAGCCTCCTGCTGGCTGCCATCTTGGATCTGGTGCTCCCATGTAGCATCTGAATCATTTGCGGTATACAGTTCAGTAACATTAATATATTACACTCAATCCCCAGAGCCCTTTTATCTTGAATTTTGAAATTGTATGCCAGTTAAAGAGGGACCTACCTTGCTATAGTCCTTCTGAAAATAAATAAATTATAAATCAATCCATCAATCCCTAGTCCGTGGTAACCATTTCTATTTTCTAAAAATGTGACTGTGTACTATAAAAAGCTGCACAAGGATAGCGTCAACATTCTCATGATCAAACTTTCAACAGTGGTACACTTGGGACAAAGTTCTAGCACAGGAACATTTGGAGGACTAGCTATGTCCAAATCATAGCAAATGATAGAATGATATTGCTGAATTAAATCAGTAGGCCTATGTAAGAAGTTTATGCTTTTGGATATTAGAGTGAATAAAACAAACATAATTCCTTCTTTTCTAGAAATTCCTATTGTCCAGGAAAGAAATCTATTCAATAAGTCTCCATATGATTATCTGTCTACCAA
>PVJA010034366.1:0-22568 GCA_004027025.1 Myocastor coypus | reverse complement strand
CAACATCAATAGGGAGGTGGGTCATGCCCACACACTGTACTCTGTAGAACGATTGTGAGGACAATATGCAATATGTCAACTTTCAAAGAAAAGAAAGAGGAAAAGAAAAAAAAAATGTTGATTTAGAATGTTTAATTGTTTGATCAATCTTATATACCTATATGTATTAATCTAAACTGATGTGATGATGAAAATATGTAACATAACCCGTGTTAAATTTAACCAATAAATAAATAAATAAATAAATAAATAAAAAAGAAAGTTATGCTTTGTGATAACAGCTTTTGAGAGGGAGAGTGCTGTCATCAGATAAGAGCTAGTGGTTGGCTTTTGTCTTTTTTCTTCTTCCTTTACCCTAACCCTCTCTGCTCCTGTCTGTACTTCTTCCACAGATAGGAGCAGAGAGGGAACAAAGTTTATGTTTTTCTTGTTTCTTTGCCCATGGTTGGGCACTCTTTGGTGTCTCATATGGTTTTATTTCTACCTTTCTATGACTTTTTAAAATATATTTTGCCACTTATTACATTTCTTAAAAGTTAATGGCACACTGCCCTTGGTCTAGCGCCGTGCTGACACTGGGGCCTACCCAGGCCGCTTGGCTGTAACACAGCCGCGCTCTCTGAACCACTCAACCTTTGTCTTTTTGACAAAGCAAAGGATGGCTGAAAGCGGCAGAAGAGCAGGTTCTTTGGAAACACGTTCTCCACTTCTCTGCACTGATTGATCATACTAGATTTTCTGATGCCAGGAGAGCTGTGAACAGAATGCATGGAATCTCTCAGGAGGGCCGCACCTCACAATAGCCTTGTGGCCGGACCTGGGAAGGTTGTACTCCCCACGATGAGCCCGTAGGATCGGTGCGTTAGCACAGATGGGAAAATCGCTACCAATATCTCAGTATGCCTTTGAAATATAGCCTGATTGTTGCCTATTTTTCTGAAAATAAATATTGAAGAAACAAATTCCATTTTTGCATAACACAGTAGCTTTTATTTTTTCAAAGTTCAGATTATTGAAAAGTTTTTTCACAGTCTTATCTTCATCTCAAATCTGTTTTAATTGAAAAACTGAACACTATTATTGATCTTTAGGGTCAAACATTCCTAGTGGCAGGAACTCGCAGTGCTAATTGATGCAGAAGTGCTGGTATCTTAATTTTATAGCTACTTAGGGTTGCATTTTTAAAAACTGATAGGTGGTTCCTTACCTTTGCATCATACCCATTTCCTGTACTTACCGAATAGTTCTGAATGTCTGAGCGCATGTTATCCTTGATACTTTGGTTGTTGGAAGTGACTGGTCCCGCCTCAGTGTCCAGGAGCTGAGCTTCCACAGGAGCCCGGCGGAGCTCTTTCTCCCTCTAACCCCCATTTCCTCATGCGTGCTGAGCTCACTGGAAAGCCCACGGCGCTCTGTGCTCCTGACGTAGGACGTGGAAGGTGAGAAACACACCACTACTTCCTACGATAGCTGCACAGATTTTAGCTTGGACAGCGCTATTTCCAGGTCACTGAGGCTGCACCTAACATACTAAATACATATATTAGTACTTAGATTTTAGAATCATGTGATTCCCAAGTCCAGTGAATACACGGGACAGCTTCTGCCTTCAACCTACATCTTCTGATCAACAATTTGCCTCTATCTTTGTGAAGTTGTTTCCCAGAATAATTGAAGTCATTATACCTTCCAATGTCCACGTCTTTTTTTTTTTTTTTTTTTTTTTTTTTTTTTTTTTTTTTTTTTTTTTTTTTTTTTTTTTTTTTTTAATTTTTTTTTTTTTTCTTGTTTCAGAACCTTAGTTTGTTTATTCACTCATTTTTATGGCCGGCTCAGCTCGCCCTGAAGGCACGGCTGGCGCAGCATGTGGTGCCGGGGATCGAACCGCAGTCCCTGAAGCCGCCCAAGCTTTCCCAAGCAGGCGCTCTAGACCACTGAGCCATCCCACCAGGCCCTGTCCACGACTTAAGAATACTGGCATACTGGCCTAAGGTCCTGTCAGTCACTCAGCGTCCCCACCACACATCATAGAAACCCTTCTGTATTGCTGCCTCTTGTATTTTGTTGATCCTTTCGCCTTTATTGGTATCTGCTGTCTAAGATTGTTTCTAAGATTTTAGTCTGTTGCTAGTAGTTTTTCTTGATTTTTATCATAATTGACTTGGTATGTACTTTTTCTCAGTGGGTCTGTGTTTAAGTCACAATTTTTGAGGGGAAATCAGTTTTAAATTTTTATCATTTTGAATTATCTTCATTTACTGTTACTGAAGAACATTGAAAATTTCACCACAACATGATGAAAATTTTCTTATAGTGCAAAAGATTTTCAGATGTCACTTTGTATTCTTAAAAGCTTTGTTTTTTCATGTAACTAATCTAATCTGGTTCTGACTCTACAAACTTAAAAAAATTAACATTAATTTAAAGAAACTCTAGAAAAGATCAAAATAACCTGCTGTTTTATAATGTAGACATGGGGGAGGGGTTCTTAGTATAATAAATAAGCCTGTGTTAGGTTGCTTTGACTATGAAACACAGCGTCATACAAAGAATATCAGGAAGCCTGAATTAACTAACTCTAGAACTTAGGACAGAGAAAGGTGAAATTTTTAGCAACTAAAGACCCTTACAGTGTTTTTAGAATCCTGTGGGAAAAAATAAATCGTAAGTTCGAATATCACGTTCCACCCAATGTAAAAGTTTATTCTTCTATCATTGGATTTTGTCACCTTGGAAAGGCAAATAAATGGGATCGCTGTAACATGCCTTCTTCCAAGGTTCTATGCCTGTTAATAAGCCCATATGTATAGTAATTGGGAGCGCGAACTCCTATTCTACTTTTACCCCAAAATGAAAATGTTAGACTCTAGCCAAAGGTTTGGTAAATTCAGTCATAAGCACTGTGCTGTTCTGAGCCAACTAATGGGCAATTGCTGCTTCCCAGCAGCACCTAACTTGACTTTCTCTTTCCTTCAGTGTACTTAAACGAAGCAGGATTCAACTTCGTGAGAAAATGCATTCAGGCTGTGGAAACAAGAGGTGAGTGCTCGCTATCACTGTCGCGTGTCCTGTTCTCGCATGGAACCTGCCAGAGTAGGAAGCTAAGAGGTATCTGGACATGGTGACACACGCCTGTGACTCCCACACAGAGGCTGATCCACAGGGATCACTGCAAGGTCAGAAGGAGCCTCAGCTGCTACATAGCAAGACCCTGTCTCAAAACAAAAAGATTTTTAAAAAGACAGTATATGCTTTGGCCTTCACTTGAGATTAATTTTAAGCTTGGTGGGAATGTGTGAGTTTCATAGCTATACTAATAACTATTTCAGTGTCCTCTTAATGTGTCAGCAAGAGGTGAGGCTTTCAGAACTTGTCCTCAGCCGCCTTCCTGCCCTCTGTCCTCTTGCTTAATGACCTCAGCCACTGCTGATTGTACTCTAATGATGCCTCTCTGGAAGCTCAGCCCAGTGAGCTGATAGATGCATTCATTTCCACCAAAACCTGTCCAAAACAAATTTCACACTGGCCTTCAGGTCTCTGTGAACATACTCAGATTCTTGTGCTGCCCCTTAGAAATTCTGAGAGGTTAAGTAGGTTCCTTGAATTCTCTGAATCTGTTTCCTTGCCTTCAAAATGAAGAGATAAACAGGCCAGGACTGCTCAGCACCCAGGAATCAGCGGCTTGGAAGCAGATGAGGAAGCTGGGTCAGCTCTCTTGTTCCTGATGCGTCCTGCATTCAGAGGAGGTGGCAAGCCAGGGATACTTTGCTGCTGTGAACATCTTTAGTCTCTCAAGGGACTGATCAGTGTCTGCTCTGAGAAATGTGTCTGATAGGTGTGTTTTCCAGGACAGATTTGCTAAGGCTAGACCATCAAAGTGGATAAGTAGCTCTCCCTCTGCAGTTCTGGAGAGCTTTGCCTGCTTTTCTGACCCTCAGTGCCCAGGAAGCTGCGTCTCAATCCATTTTCCTGTGATTTCTCCTTCCCACTAGGCATCACCATTTTAGGGCTCTACCGAATAGGAGGGGTGAACTCCAAGGTTCAGAAACTCATGACTACCACATTCTGTAAGTTTTAGATGAAATAAGTGAATTGATTTTTATGTTTTGATCGGTCAACCAAACTGTAGGCTTGAAATACAAATGATTGCCTATCTGTGAATATATGTTTAACATTAATGCTTGCATTCAGTTATTTGGATGTATGGTGGGGGTTCATGCTGGGTTAGTACCCAGGTGCTAGCACACACTGGGCAGGGGCTGCACCACGGAGCTGCACACCTGCCCTCCAGATTCATGGCGTTCATCTGTAATAAATAATCAGATTTGGGAGAAGCATTTTTGCAACACTGGGGTTTTTCCTCAATTGTCCTCTGGTTAGCTAAAGATAGAATAAGATGCATGAGTATGAGAGACAAATTGCCGGGCATGGAATGCCAATTTGTCCAGTGAAAAGTTGTACAAACTTCCATAATGTGCTTAATCTTTGTGAGCCTCAGCTTCCTTGTATAGGAGATAGGGGTGACATAGCACCTCTTGATCCACAAGGAAGACCTGAAAGCACGCCAGCCACTGCCCGCGGCGTGCCACTCGCCGTCGCATTAGCAAGGGGTAGGAAGTTGACTTCAGAGCCCTACTCCATCTGCTACCTCTGAGGTTCAATGGGAAAACGGGTTTCTTATCGGCTCAAAGAACAGCCCTACAGTTAACCTTTTGGCACCTGAGAAAATGAGTGCATCTCTCTCTGAACCTTCTTGTCTGGTATCCATTTTCAAGTGGCACAGGGAATGCTTTGAGTCGTAGTTTATGCACCTGTCTTATTCTTTCCAGCCCCCAAATCCCCTCCTGATATCGACATTGATATTGAACTGTGGGACAACAAGACGATCACAAGCGGGCTGAAAAACTACCTCAGGTGAGGAGCCTTCTGCCTTGGTCCACAGATATGCTGCTTGCAGCCCTCGTGGCCCTTCAGAGGGTGCACGGCCTCCTCACTGTGCTCCAGCCTCCGTGCAGGTGGAAGTGCACAAGGCCGTGGCTATTACCCTGAGTGTTCTGGAGCCTGCTTCTCCAACAATATCGCAAAAGGCTGCAACATTTTGAGACAAGAATTGTGATTTTTTGTTTTATATTGAATTTATATGTTAGGGTTTTGTGCATCATTCAAATAAATTTAAGTTTTAGTTGATTTTTTTTTCTTCCAAGTCATTGTCCCCCTCTCCAAGAGTGGCTCTGTTCTTGTCTCAGCCTTCCTGATGCAGTCTGGCAGCTGGTGTGAAGAGCCATCAGCACACTAGAAATCTGCACTTCAGGATTACCCAGTGCTCACCACAGGGTGCAGACTGCATAATCACCCATTTTTATATGTATTGTTTGATTTTTAATGACAGAAAAAAGTCACCAAGTTATTAGCAAAACCCTGACAATGTGGGGAAAAATTCTGCCTTCTGAATGCCTGTCATGTCTCTGTGTAGGTGTCTTGCGGAGCCGCTGATGACGTACAAGTTGCATAAAGATTTCATTGTCGCTGTCAGTAAGTACACACCCATCGGCACATGCAGCTTGTGTAGCTTATCACACAAGAGTAGGCATACACATTTTAATCTAGTTTACCTTTTAATACATTACCACATATATTGTGTGATACTTAATAGTTTTACACTGGTTTTTAAGCCAATATAAATTGTAAATTGATCTAAACATCTTGTCACTCATTGTGATCCTATTGTGATCACAGGCCTATGTGATTAGAAAGAGCAATTAGTACCAACTTCTTGTAGCAATAAGTTTATGACTGAATAGCGACTGTGTACACATGCCATGTGCCTAAAGCTGCAAAGATAAATAGACTATTTTGACCACACATTTCATCAACCCCTTTCCCTTATATTTATTAACTTGTGGAGATCAGATATTTATGTGTAGGTCTGTGACTGCATTATGACATAGTTAATAGATTTAATTGCAAAATCAAGGGGAAAACAGTGAGAACCATGTTAGTACCACACAGTTTTCAACCACTGAGCCTCAAGCGCCAGATTGCCATGAGAGTGCGCTCTCGGTGTGTAGCTCTTAGGAGGTGCATGGCGTTGTAAAGTTGTGTGAGGTGTGACTGTAAGTAACTAAGGCTATTTTTCACAATCCAAGGAAAAAAAATCAATTACGTGAGTTTTATTTCCACACATTAGAATGCCACAGGAAATGTTTGCTGATGAAAGTGTCTGGTAAAGTTGAGTGCCCTGGTTTTCACCTCGGTGTTCATGGCCAACCACGTGATACACTAAACACCTATGCACATGTGTTAGTCAGCTGACTCTCCTCTGTACATTCTCTCATAGAATCCTAGCGTGGTAAGATGAACAGGACCTCAGAAAATGTATGATCTAATGCTTCGGATTATTGCAGTCAGGACCCAGAATAGACAAGGACTTCATGCAAAGCACTAATACATGTATGGCAGCCCAGAGCTATGTGCTAGTTGTCTGTTTTGATTGATCTTGTTTTCTCAATCATAATCCAGAATTCTTCATTCCAAGATTTTGCTTTATAAGATGAGCTGGTTGTTTAGATACGAGCTTTGTTATAAGTTTCTTTCTCTACTTCTTGTACACAGACCAACATTTTTATTGAGGACTATGAATTTATGAGATTTACCTTTTATCTGTGTCATGAATGTTCTTGCTTAGTAGAGCTGAAATTAAGTTAGTTGATAAAAGTAGATTATTTGGTATCAAGCAAGAGAATTCCTACCAGTAAAAAAGGGCAGGTTATCACAAGCCCAAGAGGGTCTCCCAAACTCTGTGCAGAGAAGGGCCGGACTGTCCATGAGCCTGAGCCCATGCCAAGATATGCAAACCGTGCTTCTCACGCTTTCCACTGGATCTGTCACCTTTGTACTTTGTTGTATTTCTTTCTCATTCTCCTCTCCCTCTCGTCAGTTTCTTGGGTTATTCCTAACCTGGATTTACACAATCTCCCTTTCCATTACTTAGCATATAGGTCAGAGTGTTGCTGTCCCCTAAACTGGAATAACTCTTGGAAGAAACCTTTTTTTTTTTTTTTTTAATTTATTATTTTTTTTCTTGTTTCACAACTTTTGTTTGTTTGTTTATTTATTTTTATGGCCGGCTCAGCCTGCCCTGAGGGCAGGGCTGGTGCAGCATGTGGTGCCGGGAATTGAACCGCAGTCCCTACAGCCGCCTGCAGGAGCTTTAGACCACTGAGCCATCCTGCCGGCCCCCAAGAAACCTTTTATTTAGCCTGAACCAGGTCATTCTGCACTTTATGTCCAAACAACTAGACCAGAAGAGAAGGTGGCCTCATAGTGTAGATCTGTGAGTTGGAGTTGTTTCTGGGGAAGGGCTTCGCAAAGCAGGCAGTTACAAAAAGTGAGTGTTATGATTTCTTCTTCTGCGCTGTTAGATGTTTCTCTGGCACATGTGTCAGTACCTTAGTTTTTGCCTGGCAGGGTTGGACTTTCCTAGAGAATTTCTCACATTCTAGATTTACCATTGTCAGTATGAATTTACAATTTACTGGGCCTGTATTTACCACAGCAAAGCCCCACTCCTGTAAATTAAGGAGAGGAATGCTGGCTTACTCTGGCTGTATGTGTTGGATCTCTAGGTTTCTATATCATAAGGTGAATATCACTGGATGATGTAAATATCACTGTATTTAATATAATGCTTGGCACGTTGGAGAGACTTCACCAACTGCTGAAGTTTACATTTCTGTTGCTTCTCTTCTATCTTTGATTTTAAAATCCAAGCAAGTAATGAGTTATGGTTGTATGGAAGTACCTAATTCAGTGATTGGGAGCACACGTGTAGAATTACACACTGGATGTGTTTGGCTTTTCGGATCCTGATTGCATGTGTATGGACAAGTTGTGTAGCCTCTCTAAGCCTCAGGAATTGATGAGAATCATTCTGCATGGAACAGTGGTTCTAAGGCATAAACAGCAGGGGTGGCCAACTTGCTTGTATGTGCAATTATTTACTTACTATTTGAGTCCAGTTAAAACTTGAGCATTTGCAACATTTTTTCTTTTTTTCTTTTTTCTTTTATATATATATATATAATAGAATCAGATGACCAGAACTACAGAGTGGAGGCTGTACACGCATTGGTGCACAAATTACCTGAGAAAAACAGAGAGATGCTGGACATCTTGATAAAGCACTTGGTCAAGTAATTCTCTTGACTTGTATTATTCATTGTACTGTACATTTAACTGTATATTTAACCGTTAAGTTTAAAACTTGTTCATATCTTGTATTATTTCCTAGAACTTTATACCTCAATACCTTGGCAGCAATAATACGGAAAATTTCATTTTTATAGCAGGAAGTTAAATGAGTAAAATTTCTTCATAAGAATGTATCAAATTTCTAAATTAAATTAGCGAAGTAATCAATCTTCATAATTTCTAGGTATGCTTTCCTCTGGTCAGTGACATTGGAGGTTGTTTATTTCATCTGTAAGCCAACAGTGATGCTACCGTGCCTGCTTATCCTGTTTGCCTAGTACACTGCCCTGTACCAGGATGGCATTCAGGGATGTTTTAGATGGGAAAAAATAGAAAGGAAGAGAGAACCAGCCTGCATGTTGGCCCGAAATGTACCTGCTGAGTTGGGGGAAACTGCAGCTTCCGGTCAAGAGACTGGAACTGGAGCAGCACCTGTCTTCTTAATTTATATGACCACAGTGCATCATTCTGTGCTATAGTTGCTGTTATTTTTTCCTGTATGGTAGATGTAAGTGACTTACTGTGCTAGTTAAGTGCAGGAGTTTGTCTGCAGATGCCTCCACATAACTTCCTGTAATACACCTTATCCAAATATAATGGCCACTAGTACCCTCAACCATGTGTTCTAAAAGGATTCCAATACCATAGAAAATACTAAACAAGTACAGATTTTTCTTCAGTAGGTTAACTTTTAGCCTTATTAGTTATATTTGGGTACATGTTTAACTTTTTAACATTTTTAAAAAATTTTAATTTACATAGGATATTTGCATATATTTTGTGATATAAAATGGTAATTCAATACATGTATGTTTAAAAAAATCAAGATAATTAGCATTTATGTCTCCTTAAACCTTTTTCATTTCTTTGTGTTAGGAGTCCAGGGTGGAGTTGGTGATAGTAAGAGGACAAATAAGGAGTGACAAAATCTAGTTAAGTAAAGATACTAAGTTCTAGAGTTCTACAGCTCAGTCAACTGACTGTGTTTCATAGCATATATATAATTTTTCTAAGAGCATATTACATTTTTTGGGCTATTATAGCAGGAATAATCAAAACTGGGAAAATTTGCCTATAATGACAGATGCATCTTACATTTTTATGGTACAAGTTTGATAGAAAAGCATATTTTATAATCATTGAATTTATTTTTTGTCCCTCCTTGGCAGAGTGTCCCTGCACAGCCAGCAGAACCTCATGACTGTCTCAAATCTTGGTGTCATATTTGGCCCAACGCTGATGCGAGCACAAGAGGAAACCGTGGCTGCCATGATGAATATTAAATTTCAGAACATAGTGGTTGAAATTCTGATAGAGCATTATGAAAAGGTAGGCAGAATTTCCATGGACAGACATCACATCTGCACGTTGCTTTGGAAAAGGAACTTTGCATTTGTGTTGCTAGTGTGCTGTCTATCCTGAGGTCAGGCCCCTGCAAGGGGCCCTTCGGTTTTGTCAAAATGACTCCTTCCAAAGGACTTTCATACCCTTTTGTTGCAATCTGGTTAGACGCTTCTACACACTCGGCAGTTGGCTTCCTCATTTTCCTTTTATATCACTTGTTTTCCCTATCGTTTATTTTCTTTAGCATTTGTGCAGTTATTAATCACTCAAAAGGCACTTTGAAATCATGTTGCGGGGGCCAGGGATATAGCTCAGCAGCATAAGCACCAGCCTGGCACGTGCAAGGTCCTTCCTGAATTCAATTGCCAGTAAAAAAATAAAATAAAATAAGATCACTTTATGGTTCAAATCTTTTTTAACCTTTTCTCTGTATTCTTGAATTCAATTTATGTAGCAGCAATAATATTTCTTGTTCTTTCCTCTTTTTTTTGGTACCGGGGATGGAACTGTGAACCTTGTACTTGCTAGGCAGGTGCTTATGCTGCTGCGTTATATCCCCAGCCCAGAGATGATACTTCTAACGAATGAAAAAAGTCCAGAAGTCCAAGTCTTGAGGTTCTCTTTTTCTCCAACCCCTCCAGAAGTTTTCCTTAGAAGAATGAGACCTTGGAGTAACCAGAAACAGGAAACTGGAAGCCACATTATTTGGATTATTAAGCACACAGGCATTTAGGGCCTCACGGTCCGTAATCCACATGTGTGCAGTAGGCCCTGCAAGGAAAGCCCCTCCCGCCCTCAGAGGATGCCCTCCATGTGGAGGGCCCGTGGTCCCTGGCACTTGGCCTGCTGCACCCAGTGGCTGCTCGAGTCTTATCTGCAGCTGGCCATGGTTCTTGATAGCGCGGAACTAGCAGTGGTGAGGTGTCTCCTGGAAAGGCAGAGCCCCTGGGGAGTGAACACGGCTGCACTTGGCTTCTTCCAAGGAGAATGAGAATGGGGCAGGGAGAAGAAGCAGCGTGTCTTGGTGTAGACAGCTGTGCGTGTGTGGGAGGCTTTGGGGGTTATTGGAAGGGTTTCCAAATTCTGTGGATGGGGATTTGAGAAAATTAGGAAAAAAAAAGCTAAAGGTGAAACATTACTCAATAAATGGTAAAGATTTTTTTTTTTTTTTTTTTTTTTTGTCTTTTTTGAGACAGGGTCTCACTGTGCAGTACAGGCTGGCCTTGAGCTCACTTTTGTAGCCCAGGCTGGTCTCAAACTCGCACTGATCCTCACCACGCCTGGCTCGGTACAGAAAATTATTTAATGGCCATAGGACTTTAAATTTTTGTATCAGGCATCTTACCAATTCTGAAATTATGTAAGAATTTGAAAATGTACTTTATGATGCACGTGACAGTTTTGCCCATATATTGACTTTGGTCCATTTTTCCTCCTTGTAGATTTTTCACACTGCCCCAGACCCAAACATTCCCCTCCCTCAGCCTCAGAGCCGATCTAGCTCGAGAAGGACCCGTGCGATCTGCCTATCCACAGGATCCCGGAAACCCAGAGGGCGGTACACGCCGTGTCTTGCAGAGCCGGACAGTAAGTGTGCCTGGCCTGGTCTCGGGGAGACACTTTCTTCATCATATATTTTGCCCTGACCCCATGTCATTAATAATTAGGGAAGAACAGCAGGGAGGGCCCGGATGCTCTCTCCCCAGCCACTTTCCCTAAATTGATGAAGCTTAGTATCAGGAGAGCGCAAGGTTGCAGGGTAACCACAGTCCCCACTGCCACCCGGGAAGAGCTTGCCTATGCGCTTCCTTCTGCACCAGTGGTCCTGCTTGGAAGCAGGTTGTGTCCTGCTGTCAGAGAGAGTGGCAGGTGAGAAGCCACAGCAGACGTCCGACAGAAGCAGCCATTTTCTTTCTTTCACATGTTCTTAAAGCTTATTGGTGTCAAAATGTCTGAGAGAGAAAAGAAATAAGAAAGAAAGCGCACACCACATAGTGTCATCAGCTCTTACCCTTAGCCGAGCCGAGCCTGGAATCACTGGAGTACACAGTACACACTGAGCCGTGGGCATTCTTGTTCCGTGTGCTCAGTGCTGTCACCACAGGTAGTTAATCCAGATCTACCTACTAGTGTCGGACTGTGGGGATAGCTCAGCGGGATAAGCACTGCCTGGCGAGCGCCAGGGCCTGGCTTGATCCCTGGCATGAAAAACAAAACAAAACAGAATTAGTCATGTTTCAGTTATATCTGAAAGCTTTGTTATGGTTTCTGTGATTGTTTCCTTTACATTTTGTTAGGAACATTAAAAAGTAAGCCTGCTGAGACAACCAGTTTCTTATGCTGCTATATTCTTAGCAGAAAAAGAAAAAAATTTCTTTCTTTGAAAACTGTGAGCAGCATGTAATTTGTGGCTAAGGTCTGACGGTACCTGTGAATGAAGGAAGGCTTGAGCACACTGCACCTCCAAATTAGCTCTGATCCGAGAAGGCGGAGACAGGTCTTCCACCGACTTCCGGTGATGTCATGAAGGAATCCTGTTACTCTTCTGAGTCCTAGTTCAGGAGACAGGCTTTTTTTTTTTTTTTTTTTTTTCCTGAACTCAAGTCAGCCCACTAATTATTTCCAGGAGTAAAATTGTTAGCTAGGGGTAGTTACTTCCTGAGAATGAGTAACTCCCTTCTAGAACAGTGAGTGCAGGTGCATATTCTGAGCCTTCCATCAGTACTGTGGACAGTTCTCCACACCAGGGAAAGGCCAGCCCTGTCTATGTTCAGAAGGGGCGTGGGGGGAGGGGCACACACAGGGAGCTGAGAAAAGCCAGATGCATGTGACGCTGGTGCCAGCAGCTAGCCACGTTGCTTCTGTCTCCATCCCGCTCCTCCTCAGGTGACTCCTACAGCAGCAGCCCAGACAGCACGCCCATGGGCAGTATTGAGTCGCTCTCCTCTCACTCTTCGGAACAAAATAGCACTACCAAGTCAGCTTCCTGCCAGCCCAGGGAAAAGTCTGGAGGGGTTCCTTGGATCGCAACTGTATCCTCTTCCAATGGACAGAAAAGCCTTGGTCTCTGGACCACGAGTCCTGAGTCAAGTTCTCGAGAAGATGCAACCAGAACAGATGCAGAGTCGGACTGCCAGAGTGTCACCTCCATTGCCGGCCCAGGGGATGTGTCCCCTCCTATAGACCTAGTCACCAAGGGGCCTTATGGGCTGTCGGGACTGAAAAGAACCTCTGCTTCCTCCCTCAAGTCTGTCTCTGCTTCTGAAGGTAAACCAGAATGGAGCTTGTACAAGAGGTCGTTGTCTTCATGCCATCTGCTGGCCTTTTCAGTACGCTTAAGTGCGCAGAAAGTTAGTAGGAGAAATTTAAGGATGCTTATCCACTTTGTTCCCAAGCTTGGACTTCACAGCTCTTCTGCATCATGACTTTTTCCTAAGTGTCCATCCCCGGAAGGTAGTGCCTTTGTGATTGTGGCAGATGTGTATCGCCCTGAGTGACAGGCTGCTGTGCCCAGAGAACAGTCTGTGCCTTGCCATTTAGTCTCCATGAAAAATGCTCCTTTTGTTATGCACATGTTCTGCTAGTGCTGTGATTTTGTCTAATAGCACCTGTTTTCATCTGTTTTCTCGGGCCTGCTTTTCAGGAAACAAGAGCTACAGTGGATCTGTTCAAAGCTTAACTTCTGTAGGCTCCAAAGAGACATCCAAAGCCACACAAAACCCGGAACTTCCTCCAAAAATGTGCAGGAGGCTAAGGCTGGACACTGCCTCGAGCAATGGCTATCAGCGACCTGGTTCGGTGTAAGTGAAGGGAGTTCGCATTTGTTGTGTCTCGGGATGCGCAGGGGTTGAGTCTGTTCAAAAGCACACTTAAGAGCTTCCTCAGTAGAATGGAGAAACTCAACTTCTGTGGGACTCTGCCCTCTTCTAAAAAAGATGTGAAGGTTCCTGGAGCTTAGGGCACATAAATGGTCTTGTGGGACGCCACTTCAAGCATGTCCCCCAGCACGGACCTGTGAGGTGTAGTGTTGCAGTCACAGACTCGGGCAGCAGAAGCGTCCCTGTGAAGCTGCGCCTCTGTGTCTCAGCTTCCCCCTCTCTGAGGCAATGCAGTGGCTCGCTAGCTTGTGAGAGTTTTTTCTTTTCTCTGTCCTATTTTTCCCCTCCCTTGGTGCTCCATATTTCAAATAAGCTCCTAGAGAACAAGGAGCATGAAAGGCAAAGAAGAAAGAGTACTTTTAATCGAAAAAAATTACCAGAGTGTAAAGGCTGAGAGACACAATCAGAAAGAGAAAGGACGAAGTGGAAGCCAGGACAGCAGGTCAGGCAAACGCAGCGAGGAAGGCTGTTGCTCCCATCCACGCGGTGCCCTTGACAATTGCCCAACATTTGCTGGTGTACGTAAGCTACCGTTGGGCGTCTCTAGGTACACTACCCTCTTCATGCCCAGAGGATCCTTCCAAAGCAGCTAATATAAAATCTTTCTAGAAATGACAAGAAGTGATCTTTAGAAAGTTAACAAATTAGTCCCCATGCTCTCTGTTAATAGGCGGCAGGGGTGGAATTCCAACTCAAGGTTCTCTAATTTCAATTCTGTTGTTCACACCCATTTTTAAAATATAGGCATTCCTGACTTTTTATTGTTTGTGAAAAGTCAGGCACAGCATTTTATTAAGCCTGTTTCCATAGGAATAAAGTCTTAAAATTCATTTATCCACCCTTTTCTTAACCTTTTAGTTACAGAGTTCAACATCATTACCCCTCTAGATCAAAAAACCAGTTCCAGTGGTATAGACAGATGTACTCATAAATCTTTCTACTCCCCAGAAGGCATGGTTTTAGCCATTGCAGGAAATTAAATTTTAAGCCATATCTTAGGGAAGATGTGACAATATAAACCCCATTCTTGCAAGGAAAGAGAAGAGCCTCTGTCCTGTGGTTGCACTGCCGTTTAGAGTAGAAATTTAAGTGAGGGATGTGTTTTACATTGGGTGTAAAATGGTCCTCATGATGATGGAGTGACTTGGCCCTGTGAGAAGAGCATGTGGAGAAAAAGAAAAAAAAAAAAAAAAGAAAAAGATTATTTTAGAGCTGAGTTCAAGTAGAACAGAGTTTAAGTAACTTGATTTTCTCTTCTGGCAAACAGACATATGCCTGATCACTAAGAGTGCCTCTTGTTTGTGGTTTTCATTTTGCATCCAAGAGCCTCGTGTTTTCAAATGAAATAGTTCCTCACTACACACACACACACACACACACACACACACACACACACACACTCCACAACTTAAAGAAAAAGTTGAATGCAGAAGTTACCAGAAAAGTTTTAAGGTTTCTGTTTTTCGTGGTACAGGAAGCCTTTCACAACTTACATCCACATAGAAGCAGGCTAGCAGGAGGGGATTTTTAGCATGGGAATGAGCCACCGACCCCCTCCATCCTGTTGATTTTATTCTTTGATTCTCCCCTGGTGGAGTCTCTGGAGTCAATAACATGCTGCCTGCTGGGAGCAGAGAGGGTAGAGAATGCCTTTTTTCCTGTTCCCTCAGTTTTCTGAAGTAAAAAGGATGAAGATAGTTATGATCCCCGCAAGAGGTCGCTCTACCTTGATTACAGCACGATAATTGTTGAGCTAGACGTGGGAGCTAAAATCCACTTCATATGAAAGCTTGAAACAAAATTTGGCTTCAATTTTGGTGTGGCTCTTTAGTCTTTTTGTTGTGTTTGAGTGATAGTCTTGACTTCCACATTAAGCAGAATGATTTTTTGACTGATTTCCTGAAACATATATCTTAAAATTATTTTTCAGAGTGGCAGCAAAGGCCCAACTATTTGAAAATGTTGGTTCACTTAAGCCAGTATCTTCTGGGCGGTAAGTCCTCAAAACTTCAGAATTACTAAAAAAATAACAGTGTTGACAGTGTCTTGGGTTGACCTGACAGAATATTTGTGTTTGTTTGTTTGTTTGTTTTGAGAGAGTCTTGCGATGAAGTTCAGGCTGGCCTTAAACCCACTATAGAGTGAGCCTGGCCTGAACTGGTGATCCTCCTGCCTTGGCAGTCCTGCTGGGATTATAGGTGTGTGCCATCACACCCAGCTCACAATGGAGCATTTGTGACAGCTGTGCCCTCAGCTGTGCAGACATCAGGCACATGGGAGGCCCTTAGGAGGCGACTGTGTCTGTGGTAGCATTCAGCACCACAGATTGCCACCGTGAGGCCTGCTTTGCCAAAATGTTGTGCAAAAGGCCAATCCTAAACAGATTTTCTAAAAGATAGAACTTGCCATAACTCCATGCCCGTCTTTAGTGACAGTCATTTTGGGGACCGCTTAAAAAGGAATATTCTTGGCTTCTAAATGTTACATTAGGTTTCTTGGGAAGAATCCTGATGGGCTTCTATTGAAAGTGGTTATTAAGGACCACCGAAGCATGCCAGAGCCAGCTGCTGTAGGGCTCACCAGGGTCTCTAGAGTTTATCGCGAAAGGACGCAAGCTGCTGAGTGTTAACCACTACTAGATGCGTCCTTCTTAAGTGCCTGCTTCCTTCTCCCTAACTGGCTCTTCTAGCCTATAGTGGCCATTTGCTTTTCGTTTGTGTACCAGGATTTCATCGAGGGGGGCTTCTCTAAGATTAGAGAGGCCCTCACCAGGCACCTGTTGAAAGAGTGCATGAGGGGACTTGCAGCGCAGGACGCTGTTTCCTTTGGCCCTTGTCTTCTGTACGTGGACGATGAAGTCTAGGAAATGGCAGTCACGGATTTCTGCGTGGTTCCAAAGAATTTCTATCAACCTGATAAAAATATATAGACTTTCCTTGCAGGCAGGCATTCAGCAATACTGGACTGGTGCACGTTGCTAAGGATCACAATTGATTAACTAGTTCAAAGCCCAAGGAGGCCCCATCTGTTCTAGTTTATTGTCGCTAGTTGTTCTGGTTGCTTTGTTGTTTTAACTCCACAAGGCAGAATCACAGCAGCATCACCAGGGCCATGGTGGTTTCCTTGCTTTTCTGCAGTCAGTCCTAACACGCCCACATGCACCTCTGGTCACCATCCTCAGCTTTGTCCTCTTCCTTCTTTTCATCAAGGTATGATGAAAATGAGCCCCTGGTGTATCAGAGCGGACTTCGTTTTTCTAAGACTGAGGTTGCAGGGATTCGACCTTGTTATGCCATCACCACTAGGTGGCGGATGGCTCCACTAGATGCAGCCCTTTTACCTGGAAGCTCTGGAGTATGCTGGTGAAGCTTTTGATTTTCAGTATAGCATGCATTCTCCATCGTTGCTGGTGTCTATAGATAAAAACTCAAGAATAGTCCTCTCTTCCTGGACTTTGTTTCGTGGAGACTGATTTCAAGACCAACTGACCCAAACATACAAAAATCCACACATGTTAAATCACTTCTATGAGACATACCAATTGCTTATTACCTACTTAGACCCTCCTGCCTATTTAATCGTCCCTAGAGTTTGTGTAATACCCAATACAAATGTTTTGCAAGTAGTTGTAGCTGTTTTCTTTAGGAAATTTTTTCAGGCAGGTGCTTATGCCACTAAGCCATATCCCTGACCTCCCACTGTGTATTTCTTTAGGAAATTCGCTTAGGAAGCATTTTCAATATGGATGTATTTTTTCATGAACAACTCTCTCTGTCTGGTTGAGTCTAGACAGGGTGCCCACATAGAGAGCCCCAGATGTGCATTAGTCAGAAAGGGCAGCCTGCAGAATCTCAAGGAAATAAGCTATTAAGAAAGTAAATTAGAAAGCTGTCATATCATAGATACTCAGATGTTCAACAGTCAACTTACACATTTTATATGATTGTACATTCTAAATTTTCTAAATCAACTTTTAATATGTATCAGCATACACTTGATGCCCACTCACCTATATATTCAGCTTTATTCTGAGCTTACCAAATGGATGTGAACATGCGCAACGATGTACTTGAAATACTTGATAGGGGGCCGGGGATATGGCTCAGCAGCATAAGCACCTGCCTGGCAAGCACAAGGTTTTGAGGTTGATCCCAGGTACTGAGAAAAAGAAGAAATACATGATAGATGCTCTATATGTTGTTGCTATACTAATCACTACTATTGTTACTATATTGAAGCTGTTAACTGAAGATAGTCAAGGCTCTGTTTAATGCATTAATGATATTTAAATTCAGACACATGGTAGTCACATAATATTCTTTAGTGCTATTGAATAAAACCAAGTAACATGAGCTGAGGACGTGTCCCTGGTTAATCTCTTCTAATGCCTATCTCATGTTCAGCCTAGGGATTCAAGGTTACTCTTTTTTTTTTTTTTTTTTTAATTTTTTTATTGTTTAAGTTTAACAATGGTTATATTACATATTTTCATCATCAGATCAGTTTATATTAATACGTATAGGTATATAAGATTGACCAAACAATTAAACATTTACCCTTCTAAATCAACATTACTTTTTTTTCCCCCTTTTTCTTTTCCCCTTTCTTTTCTTTGAAAGTTGACATACTGCATATTGTCCTCACAATCGTTCTATCAAGGTTACTCTTGAGTTGGATCTTGAAGGATGGCAGACACAGCAGAAGTCACATTTGGGAAGGAGACCAGGTGGAGATTTTAGTCAAACGAGGAGAGCAGCAGAAATGCAGGACCTCTGGAAGCCACTGCAGGCTTTGTATGGCACTGTCCAGACAGGTGTTCTCTCAGGGAAGCACCTGCATAGATCATCCAGGGGCCTTTTTAGGATCTTGCAGATGAGCGAGAATAGTTAGTCATTTAGGGTGGAATTGGTGAAATTTAGAAGGACCTAATTAGAAAAGCAGCAAAAGCATAAAAAGCCGTAAGGAATTTTTTATAGATCACATCGGGAGTGGGCAGTTCCTTTGATGTCATAAGTAGCAGGAGAAAACTACTGCCAGTCCTGAGAATGAACGATGGTGAAGCTTCTGATTTCTTATGCGCATCCAAAGGAGGAATGGAAACTGTTAGCTGTACAGTTTAAGGAGCCTAAGAGACAAATGAATGGCAACTACAAATGTGTGGCTTGAAAAAACAATACGTAGATTCTGATGCCCCTTGAAAAATAGCTACACAGCAGTAACCTGCATAGGTGAATGGAAGTAGTGCCTCACAGTCGGGCTTGTTGGGGAAACAGAAGGGATAGCCGAGCACTGCTATGCAGGGGATGGTTTTACTTAAGGGTCAGGGTCAGGATCAGGCAAAGAACAATGAAAAGCGTGGTCAAGAGAAGACATGGCTAGCAGTAGTAGAAGATGCAGAAGCGTCAAGACAGCAAGCAGAGGATGCTATTGTTGACCCATTACCAGAAATCATTAGCAGTAGGTTCACTGGAGCAGGAACAGCCATTCCCCAAGTTTGGCTAAAATAGAAATTTTGCCACAGACCCAGAATGTCTGCATATAGGCCAACCTCCCCACATGATATGGTGTGTCTGCAAACACACCAGCAACAGTGGAATGTAGAATAGTGCCCATCCGTACCTCACGGTGCCTTCAGTAGGCAGGCACTGGTTATTTACTGTTGCTTTTCTTTAACACATGAAACTCCTTGGAGAGCCAAGTATCTCTAAGGTCCCCATGACAACGAATGTAGAGAACAACTCCACACCCCGTAGCACCACCACCTCTTCAGTCCTTTGTGCCAGTTGGATGGGAGCTTCTGTTTGTGTTGCTTCTGTTAACTCCACTTATTGCATTGATACCTATTAATCTTATGTTACTTTTCTTTACATCATTTGGCAGTTGTTATTTCCTGGTTCCTTGTTTTTTCTTTTTCTTTTCTTTTTTTCTTTTTTTTTTTTTTTTGTGGGACCAGGGTTCGAACTCATGACCTTGCATTTGCCCAGCAGGCACTTGTGCCTCGGAGCTATCTCCCCAGCCCCTTTTTTACCTTTTTTTTTTTTTTTTCCTTGTTATTTTTAAGAGATCTTTCCTTTCATGCTCACTAGCTGCAATGCTATCTTCAAGATCTGAAATTCTGTCTTCTGTTTCAGGCTGTTTTGTCAGCTTTTGATGGAAATCTTAATATCCTGGCTATCTGTTTGAGTCTGTGTCACGCATTCTAGTTCTTTCCTATAGTGCTCATTCAATGTTGCCATCATTTTTCTATTCTCTATTTTTTTATCTATGTCTTCTATAGATGTAGTGAACAATTCTTTTGTGATCATTGTCATTTGTTTAACCTGTGAGATTATTTCCGATCTGATTATTTCCTCCATATCCTGAGGGAGTTGTTCCTTTACTTCCTTCAGTTACTATCACCTCAGACATCGCATGTGTGTGACTTTCAAGTTCTTCTATGACCTTTTCTCCTAGACTTGTTTTAGGTGAGCTAGAGGTATGAGATTGCCTTTTGTCCCTTTCTTTTGTCATTTTTGAAACTCCCAATATTCTCCCTGACAATACAGCAATGGTAGGGAAGCAGGGTCAGGGTAGGGGGCAGGGTGTAGGCGAGCAAGGCTCTCCAGACAATGGGAGGGGGTAGCCTCACCCAAAGCTCCCACTTTGTGGGTTCAGGGTGGCTTCCGTCTGCGGGGGAGAGAGCAGCAGCTCAAGACAATCAGAGGATGGTGACTCCAGCCTGAAGTTCTTCAAGGCCCTCTGGACGGTGGGTGGGTGCTGGTAGGGCTAACCAAGGCTCCCGCTGATCTTCAAGGCAGTCTTTCAGGGCACCTGGTTTCAGGCAGCCAGGGCTCACCAAGCTTCAGTAGGGTGAGGGGAGCAGAGCAGGGCCTACCAAGTACCCTGGGTGTCTTCTGAAGGAGGATAAGCAGCCAGGGCTCACTTGAGCTCTGGGAGGGTCAAGGAGCTTCTTTTTAAAGTCCTGTAATAATAGAAAGACTATACAAATATCCCCGGACTGTCAAATTGAGGATAAATCACTTAGGCATTAAGAGATTGAAGTGCCTGGCTTCTCATAATCAAAAGTTTCAGTTGCCATACTCTGGAAGACCAATATTTTTATTTTATTTATAAAGGAAAACAGTACAGCTCAAGAAAGTCTTGTCCAGTGAATCTGAATTTTAAGAAGGCTATAAGTTCTGGTAGATCACATCACACATGGAAGACACACATAAGATACAGCAAACGCCACTGTATGTATGAAGATGGAATAAATTATTTTGGTTATTTTATTTTTAAAATTTCATTAGCATTTATTTTATGCTTAATTTATCCTCGTGCCATAAGTTTTTGTTTCTTCAGGGATATCTTTTTCTTCTGTGCAACCTCCTCCTCTGGTTTAGGAACAATTTGTTTCTTTTCAGTAAGGGTCATCTCAATATGGCAGGGGGAGCTCACAGATGGGTTAATCCCTCCATGAGCTCTGTGAGTACAGCGGCGCATCTTGGGTGCTTTGTTCAATAACCAGAGAATCTACGCCTAAACCCTTAAGTTCATCATTGCTCTCTGTATTTTTAAGCACGTGCAACAAAAGTTCAGCACTCTCTTTGGGCCATGGACGCTGTGTCCATCCCCACTGTCTGGCCTGGGCACACCTACCAACTCCACCACTGTAACAGCACTGCTTCTTCAGTGTGACATTCTTCAGGTTCTCGGTGGCCTTTCAGGTATGCATACCCTTGGTGGCCTGGGCAGTTTAACCTGTGTTCTTAAAGTGAATGCAAGGATCTGAGCCTCTTGATTTGCATGATTTTGCGAGGTTTTCTGGGTTGAGAGAGTAGTGAACCATTTTCACAGGTCACCTCAGACCACTCACAGGAAGAGCTAAATCACGATCTTAAAAAGTGATTTAATTTTGTTTTCTTTTTTTTTTTTTTTTTTTGTAGAAAATGTGGCAAATCCTAATAGACAAAAGAAGTAACTAAAAGCTTTCTAACTTCATCACCTTCATGAAGCTAATTACAATCAAATTTTGTTGCCCAGCCAATCTCCTCTGCGACAGTACTTCTCCAACTCTTTGGTCTTGGAGCATCTTCATAAATTCAAATCATTAAGGATCCTTGAAGGACTTTTATTAATGTGGGCCACATCTACTCCTATTTACTGTCTTTCAAATTTAAACAAAGACATTTTTTAAAAAATTAAGACATTTTAAAATCTTTAAACTGAGAAAAATGTAAAATCTTTAAAGTAAAATCAAACCCCTTTTCCATTAATATAAATACCATAATTTTTACAGATATTTTTTAATATCTGACATAATCCAAAATATATAAGCCCTCATATGTCTTCTGCTATTGTGATAACAGTGATGTCCCAGGCTCGCTGCTTCTCCTCTTTCTCCCTGAGGTTTCTCTGCCCAGATCTGAGAACTGCTTGGTGGTAACTTACAGAGAAGTATCCGGGAAGGTGAGGGTTATGCGTTGTTCCAACCACGGCACCCACCTCAGAATGGATGCTCCACGAAGTCATAAAATACTTTTTTTTTTTTACCTTAAAATGACTTGTTCACTTTTTCACTTCATTTTCAGTAGAGGCCATTTGCCTGTGTTAGACATAAGCAGCTTTAGCCCTGCATTTTCACATAAAAGCTACAACGAGACTCCAACACCCAGGCAGATGCACAGGCCAGATGAAGCTAGTGTTCACTGAAAAAGGAAAAAAAAAAAAACTTACAAAAAGACTCATTTTAAGCTCATGTACTGTATAGTTTGCCAAGTGTCTGCAGTTTTTGCCTTTCATGCTAACCTTGCTTCGTGGTGTACCTTAATAGTATTATTTATAGTACTTTAATAGTGTTATGTAATAACAATAGGGTATTTTAATTTATTAAGTCCTACGCTGATGAACGCTTACATTATTATGATTTTTTTTTTTAATTTTGTACATAGTTCTGCTTCGGCATCTTTCTGTTAGTGTGCACTATTCCCTTCAGAAGTGAAACTAGGTGGGCGTGGTGCCGCACGCCTGTAATCCCAGCACTCAGGAGGCTGAGGCAGGAGGATTGGTGCGAGTTCGAGACCAGCCTGGGCTACAAAAGTGAGCTCAAGGCCAGCC
>PVJA010034365.1:0-22526 GCA_004027025.1 Myocastor coypus | reverse complement strand
TAAAACAAGTAGAGAAAAAAGGGAAACACTTCAAGATATGATATTTGGGATAGAAGCCCAAAAGCACAGAAAACATGGGCATGGATTAACAAGCGGGATTACATCACACTTCAAAATGTTTGCGTCTTCCTATTTTGGATGCACTGTTCTCTAACCTAAAAACAATTTTTACTTTTTTCTCTGTCTACCCAAAGGCTAACCAAATCTCATGACATAGAAAGTTCCTTCTACTTAAAGAGGCCTCTCTCCCCTCTTTCCTGACCTGAGAGGTCACTCTTCTCTTCTACTGTGCCTCTTGGTCACACAGTACGCTCTCAGCCTCTCTCACAGCCAGCTCCCTCTTACTTTCAACTATAAACTACTTATGGTGGGAATTACATATTTTTCACATCTCTATTCTTACAGGAATTGTGAGAAAACACCTTCAGGTAGTATGGAAAAAATTAAAGGTAGGGAGCAGACATGGAAATCTTCTCTAAAATCTAGTTTTAAGAAGATTGTAACTTTCAGGATCTAGCCAGTTACCCAAGTGATCCATATTAGTGTTTCTTTGGCTCCCTTCCTACCTGAGCCATTGATACAGAATATGTTACAGGAGAAGAAACAGGATAATTGTCAGGATAGATTCAGAGGAGTAACAGAGGCCACTAGGACAGGCATGACTGAGAACAAACCACAATGTCTTTATTTCAGGCTGGGTGCAACCTGGTCAAGAGTGAGAAGACACTGACCATGAACAAAAGAAGATAGTCAGCTTTATACACTAGTGTAGGTATGAGAGAGGGAATCTCACTGAGGAAGATGGAAAATTTTAAGGTTTTCAGGGATCACGAATAGGTCTGGTGTCTCTTGGGGGAAGAAAGTATAGCACGACAGCAGTATTCCCACTGACTTAGCACCTGGGGGAAGCACAGGTCGATGGTAGTATTTTGATAACTTATAGGGTAGCATTCTATAGAATTGCAGGATTTCCTCTAAACCTGAGAATCAGGCCTGGGAACCATCCTGATAGAGCAGATTTATTTTGGTCTCTCTGGCTGAGTGAGTGGCCTTTCCTGTTTGAACATACTAGTCTGCCAAAGCTTTTTCTCTTCAGGTTAGGGAAGCATCTGATTGTGAGGACATAAAAAATATATCTCCTAAAGTATTGTCTGATATGCCAAGTTCATGTTCTCTAAAAATCAAAGATGAATTCTAGGGCTGGGGATGTAGCTCAGTGGTCTAAGCATCTGCTTGGTAACAGCAAGGATGTAGGTTTGATCTCCACATGCTTTGCTGGCCCTAGAGCCTTGGGTGTACCATGCTGGCCCCAGAACCAGACATGGTGGTGCACACCTGTAATCCCGGCACTGCAGAGGCAAAGATAGGAAGATCAGTATAAGTTCAAACTGTGTAGTGGATCCTCTAGCAATAAATAAATAAATAAATAAATAAATAAATAAATAAATAAAAATAGTTAAAAAGGAATGAATTCTAGAAACAATAGAGGTTAAGAGTAGGAAGTATTTACTGAGAGAGAAAGATATAGCTCCTGAGAGACAAGAAGGTACCCAAATGGGTTTCTGAGAACCCCACTTTATAGGAAAGTCTTATAGAACATTATCCATATGGGCACAATGTGGGTTACAGCTATCACTTAGGTAAAAGTAACTCAATGGAGAAACAAGTCACATAACAAGTGTCCCTGGGAAGAACAAAGACTTTTTTTTTAAGGAAATAATGGGTCTGGCAGTCTTGGTCATTTATCATGGTGGCTGGTGTCACTTCAGGCTTCATTAGGCCTGGTGTTTGTCCTTCCAGGAAGTGTACATGCCTGGTCATCTCATCTTTATCTTGAAGCCTCTTCTCTAGTAGCTGTATCTCTGGTCACAGCTGAAATGTGTTTCACCTTTGCCCTGGCTCCCTTGAGGGCCTACCTCTCCCTGTCTGACTGCCTACAATATTTCCCCCTAGCTTAACTGTCTCTAATGCCATCACACCTCAAATTTTTCAGGAATATGAAACATACATAAGTTAGCTTCATTGAGAAAATAAAGAGCAAGAAGCTGATCAAGCCTACTGAGAGAATCCAAAAGATGTTCAAATTGCCTATTAAAATAAAATGAGATGCAAAGTTGTCCTTATAGATGTAGAATGGGCTAATATCCTTCAGGAAGGGCATATTTTCCCAGGTTTTCTGCCCTTTTAAGGAAAGCATAAATGTTCTCTGTCCCAGAAAATAATGCATCTCATTTTTCTGAGCCCCTGCACTCCACTCGAGTGCATCCTAAAATCTCTGCAAATAAACCCTTGCTGAGCCTCTTACTGCTGTCCTGAAAAGTGATCCTGCAAACTCATTCTATGAAAGAGTGGGTTGGCTTCCTTGTTTAAATCTCAGGGGAACCTCCTCAGACCCAATGACAGGCTTAGTAAGCAGGAGGTACCCAGCAAGACTTTATGCAGGTGAATGTAGTTTAAGGGTGCATGTATATGGCAAAGGATAGTTTTTGCAAGTACAGCTTGAAAAATATTCTGGCTCTGAAAGAAAAAAATGAGTACATCCCCAGGATACAAGAGCTTGTACTAAGAGATGTACATAAGTGCTTTTACCATCTACTCTGCAAGAGTACATTAGAAGCCATTTGGAGTTTAGTAAACCACTTTGCTCTTTGAATACTCAAAATGTTCTTTCTAATTTCAAACTCTTCTGTCTAATTTTAAAAGTTATCCATTTGGAATAAGTTGAATTATGACATGGACAATTTATTTTATGCATGAAAAGCTGAAACCACATATAAAAATACTATTTTCTAGGCCAAATTATGTTTAAAGAATTTTAATTTTATTTTTAAATGTTTATCATTGTAATAGTTTACAGTTGTCTTGGGGAATTGTTCCATGTACATATTATAGCATCTTTCTTCTTCTTTTTTTTAAATTCCCTTTCCCTCTCTTCTCTTCCCTATATCATGTTTTCAGTCCTGTTGATATTTTTTCTTTTTTTGTGTCTACATGGTGTTCAGGGCCTTACTACTAGATTGGACTCCTAAGGATCCACCTGTTTACAGCCTCCCAAGAGCTGGGATTACAGGTGTGTGCCACCACGCCCAGTCTTAATTGCCATCTCAGTGTGCCCCGGGGTGGGGCTGGCACAGCAGGCCCAGGGATCAAATGCTTGGCCCCCCGTGCCTGCTTGCAGGTACTTTAATCTGCTGAGCTATTTGGCTGGCCCTCATTCCTATTGATATTATTTGCCTTAGCTCATGTTATAGCATATAATGTTTGCATTAATTAGGGTTATTACGTCCTTGTAGGTGCCATATCTTTATTCTTATCTTCCCTGCCCTGGTGCCTTATGCCTCACCTTTGTTCCTTGGGCCAGTTCTCTATTACAAGAGATACTTCTCCTTTCCCCCTTCTATCCATCCCTTACCATTTTCTTTGTACATTTAGAACAAGCCTGTTTTGAAAAGGGAACAACCACATGCTTCCACCTATATGAAATCAAACATATTTTTACAGCTAAGTTGCCTCCTCTAAGAGCGATTTCTGAGGAATTGAATTGGCACTGATACGTCTACTATCTGGGTTCTCATGTTGAGATTCTATTCTTCTTTTCCTAAAAGCAGCAGAACTACATTTGAATATGCTACCAGAGTAAGTTAGTTCTTGCTCTTGTATAGGAAGCTCTGTTGGATGAAATTCTGAGCTGGTTGAGAGAAGGACCTGCTGAAAGTAAGGGTAAGAAATGTGGGTGTCCAACACTTCAGTGTCTCCCATAAAAGGTGGAGGGGTCTGGCCGTATGGCAGAGTTGGGCCACATAAATGAGAACAGAAAGTAAGGATAGGACTGATGACAGAGATGGCGACAGAGGCAGTAGAAATCCTGAGTTTCAGTATATGTTGTTGTATAGTTAAGAATCACTATTCAACTAAGAAAAGAAGCAATGCCTTTCACAGTATCTACCGTACCTTGAAAAGTATTGCTTTTTTTCTCTTAACGAATGATAATGATTCTCAAGTATACCACAGTGTATATTGAAACCCAGAATTTCTTATTGTTTCTATTTTTTATGATTTTGGGCTGTTTTAATAAGTAAAAAAAAAAAAAAAGCAAAGGAAAAGATAAAATAATGCTCACTTAGTAGTTCACAAAAATGTTGATCTCTTCTTAGAACAGGTTGGACTCCTTACCTTTTGACTTTTTCAGTAAATGCTATGGTCAGTTTAACAACCAAAAGTAACTGAAATAACAGTGGAGTCTGCAAAACAGCATTATAAGTAAAACATCTGGAACAAGCCCACAAATTATCTGCCCTGCACTTGTGCTAGTAAAGTTCATTGCCTATAGTAGTAGATTGGCTGATTACAATACAAAGATATCAGTCCCTAATCCTTGGGTCTCTTATTTGGAAAAAAAAAAAGGTCTTTGAGGATGTAATTAGGGATCTTGCTATGAGGAGATTATCCTGATTTATCTAGACCTTAACTATCATCACAGGCTTCCTTAGGAGAGACAAAGGGAAATACCAAGAGGGTTGAGGAAGAGGTGATATTGCCACAGAGGCAGGGATGGAGTGATGTGGCTACAGAAGAAGCCAGCAACGCACATTAGCTGGAGGAGGCAAAGGTTAAATTTTCCTGTGTAGTCTCTAGAGGGAGTGTGGCCTTTCCAACAACATTTAAATATGTTGGGAATGGTGGACAACATGTTATAGTCAATTTATTAAAAAATACATTATCAGAGTGTTCCATGTGCTTAATCACATGTTCAGCTCTGTGGATAAAATATGGAAAGAGTAGAGAAAATTTCCTTTTTTATCAACTACAAAATTATGCTCCATGCTATGAAAGCAAAAGTGAGACCCAGGGCAGAGGGAGTGAAAGAATTAGCACCAGCGATTTCAATGAGGAGAATTTTATCTGTTTTTATTTTTTAATTTTAATTTTAATGTTTTTTTTTTTTTTTTTTTTAGGACAGGGTCTCACTGCACAGACTGGACTCACAGTGATTCTCCTGTTTTCAGCCTCCCAAACACTGGAATTACAGGTGTGCGCCACCACGACCAGTCTCAATAGCCGTCTCAGGGGAGCCCAGGGGTGGGACCGGCACAGCACACTGGGGATCAAACTTTGGCCATTGTGTTCTGCCTAAGCAGGTGCTTTAGTCCACTGAACTGTCTGGCCAGCCCACACAGATGATTTTAAGCATGCTATAGTTGCAGTGAATGTGGTGTGCAAAGAGGGCATACATTACAAATGAAGAAAGCAGCACTACTGATGCTGGGAAGTCTGTGGGGCCTTCAGGAAGCTTTGAAAAGGTCACTGTCTAAAATCCGTAAGGCATCCTTTCCACACAGGCCTTTAAAAGTACGTTAAGATTTTCTTTATTGAAAAAGCTCAATCCGAAGATTGCATTTTGATGAGTTTGCACCCAATTTTATGCATCCCAAACTGCATATCCTTTGGAAGTTATCTCAAGTGGATGCACCTAGTCAATGCTAGTCGCATAGTAGGATTTTAAGAAATGTCAAATGTGATATTTAGCAAATGCTTCCATCACTCTTAGCCTTGTTTATAACAGTCTGGTGGGTAAGCCAGCCTTCTGTATTAACAACAGCCTAAAAGCTGAATCTGAACAGTTCTTACATAACCCCATTTTACCTTAGAGAAATGCATTATCAGAATGCTGTGTACAACTTCTTAAAGTACAACTAGCCTAATGATTTGTGAAAGTCCAGTTATTGAGGCAGCAGATCATTTATTAATATATGAAAATGACAATAGGTTAAGAAAGTGACTAGCATTGGTCTGTCCTTAGGCAAGGTTTTCCTAATAGTGATGTAAAAGATCTTATTTTTATGGATTTAACAAGGAAGAATATCTAATGAATCGGTTTAACAAAATAAATGTGCAGCTTTTTTGGAATAAGATCATTTTATAATATTCATCTGTATTCTGAGTTGGAAATTCAGTTATATTCTAGCATTTAAAAAATTTAATTATGTGTGGCTCTTTTAAGCACAATCTGCATTTTAGAATTTCCCTAATATGATGGAGATTTGCACCCTGTTAGAATAATGACTTTAGTTTCATTTACTGTTTAGAGAATGGACCAAGATTCCTGGCTCATGGGAGATGCTTCTCCTTAACCAGGTGAGGGATTCCTGTCATGTCAGCCGTGCTTAATTTTCTCATTCCCTGTTTCATTCTTTGGCGAAATGAAGGCAAAAATTTCAATGAAGTTTGGGACCCTTTTGCTATTTAATAAAAAATTTGCAATTCCATTATTATGATCTGAGCTATAATTTTATTGCATGCTGAAAATAAGTCTGTCTGTCAGACCAGTTTTTGTTCCATGTAATGAGCAGAAGGATATATAGGTTTGTCATCACACATTCTTATCTAATTCAGAAAAAGGGCCTCCAAAAGAAAAATTTCAGTCCAGGTGTGCAGACATCATACCATCAGTCAAATCCCATCAGAAGTTGCTTGTCTTGTAGTTCCACGTGAATCTCTGCCTGGTGCACTAAGTCTGCTGAAGTCTCAACTCAATGCTAGGTGCCCGACCTCCACCCTGGGTGCACTCAAGTCTCTATTTTTCAACTTGATAGATCTGGGTAGAATTTCTACTCAGTGTATTAGGTCAGTCCTCTGCCTCTCAGCATTGGTTAAAATTCTGCCAAATTTTCCCACTTCTCTGGACCCCTGAGAGATACCACCTAGTGCCATGTATCCCATTTGGGCCCAACAAAATCTCCCACATCAGTCTGGCACATCTAATTTTCCATTGGAAGCTCCTGGACACCCCAAAGCCTCCATCTATTATTTTGAGTTGTTCTCATGAACACTGGACTATATATCAGGTACTTAGTGGTACTAAACCAAATTAGCAGGAATACATGCTGTAATTCTCAGGATTCAGTGCTCCACACCTTGCCCAGGTCTGTATCCTGGCTTGGACAGTTAATATATATATATATATATATATATATATATATATATATATATATATATATATATATATTACTGGAAGTCAAACTCAGAACCTTGTACTTGCCACATAGGTGCTGTGCTACTGAGCCATCTCCTTGGCCACAGTTCTCATAAATGCGACTGTGGGCAGGAGATCCCTTAAACAGAGAAGTTCTCACACAAACTCAGAGGCTTGATGAGGAACAAAGAGAAACTGACTTGAAAGCTGAAAGTCTATAGGCTCAAGAAATAAAATACCGTTATGGAAATAGGTAGGAAGTTTTTTCTTCTTTCCTTTGTTTGACCCAAAGTTTTCTCCTGCATAGGTTTTCAAAAAAAATTTATTATGTATGTCTTTTTCTCTTGGGGAAGCTTGAAGTTTTGTCATCCATTTTCTTGTTCCCTTTTTACAATTATTACCTTTTATTTGCTTGAAAAGGTCTTCCCTTTATTCCCTCTCTTTTATTGTCACTAATTTCTCTTTCACATTTTTTAGTATTTTTCTAATACTTCTAATCTTATTTTACTCATTTCCAGTACCAGTCAGGTACTTTTGTCCCTGAGCTATCTTTCCAGCCCTTGTTTTACTCTTTCATCGCACCTTTTATGCTAACTTTTCTACCTTCTTAACATTTTCATTGCTTAACTTTTTTATTTTTTGTGACCAGCTCCATAACTTTCCAAATCTATTTTTTTCTCTTTTCTGCATGCTCTCATGCTCTCATGATATTGTTACTGGTGTAACCACTTACTCTTATGATTTTGTAGACATTAATTATGTCTTACTATTTTGTTGTGAATGGAAGTAAATTTGCTCCATAGAGCAGATATTTATTATATAGAAATATCGTTTGTCACAGAATTTGTATTGTACTATAGATCTCATTCCTATTGTTAAACATTGTGTAATATTAGTTATTGTAGTTCGTCTTTACCTAGTTTGTATTTGATGCTATTGTTGTTGCTTATTTTACTACTTTAGTCTAGGTGATTTAGTTGTTGCTATCAATTGACTTTCTCTCTGTGCCAATATCTAGATTGCTTGGGGGGTCATAAACAGTACTATAGGCCCTTATCAAAGAACTTGGTATTAGACCAAATAGGCTACACCTTTCCTCCATAATGCACAGAGATGGTTGTAACCAGGATAAACTAAAAGTCTAGATCCACCCAGGGGACATTTTTGAAAATTAGTCATTACCTAAGGAGGGCTAGAAATAGAAATATTCACTATAAGTAATTTGCAAGCCTCATCAGAAAGAACAAATAATAAGTAGACAAGAAAAGAAGCAAATGTAGAGATGAAATGCTCCTAAAGATCTTAATTCCCCAAAATCCGGTCCAGGGAGCACTAAGGAGGAATAAATTAAAAGCTACACAATCAAAATATGTGAAATGGTAGCAGTAACTGGCAGAAGTAACAAACAGATTAATAAGACACTTGGTGAATTCAAAGCAGAGCTGTTTTTGGAGATAATTAAAAAGATTCTTCCAGAGACATGAAGATAAAAAATATGGCAAGAAATATTGAGTATTCTAGAAGCTGGTTGAACATTAGAAAGATTTTCAGGGACTAAAGAAGGTTTACACTGCTGACACTGGAAGATTCTATGTTATTGTATTTGGGGCCTCTGTCCTTTCATCTCATATTAAACACTCAGTATCATTTCATAATATCTGAATTGTTTTCTAATAGAAAAAGAACTAGAATCTTCATTTGAAAAAAAGATACTGATGCTAGTAAAGCAAATAATTAGTGATCATAGAGAAGATACTCATGAAAATTAAAGGAGTTAAAGAAAAGAATGCCCAACACAGAAAAGAAGTAGAACTCATAAAACAGTCTCAAGTAGATATCAAATAGATTAAAAACTCTGCTGAAAGAATAAGAGACAGAATCAATCAATGCGATGACAGAATATAATACTAAAACCAGGGCTATGGCTGGTGACCAACTAATGTGAGATACATTAAAAATAGCAAGGGACCTTGAAAGATCAATTAATCAACTTCTAGATGATTTAAACTGGAATTAAGAGTATAAATAAGATTAACTGGAATCAACAAAGAATCAGAAGATAACAAAAAAGGGCATAAAAATGTTTACAGAAGTAATATTAGAAAGCTTTCAAAGCTTGGAAAAAGATTTTTTCCAAGCCAGGTAAATAATACATATAGAACACCAAATAGTCATCCATAATCAGAAAAGAACTACATTATGATCTATAATAGTCAAAATTCCAGAAATTCAACACAAGAACAGCATTTAAAACTATTAGAACAAAGAAACAAATTGTCTATAAACAAAAATCCATCAGAATTAGAGAAGACTTCTCAACACAAACTAAAGTCCAGAAGAGCTTGAGGTGAAGTGTTTCATGCCCCAAAAGAAAACTTTCCAACCTAGATTGATGTATCCTACAAAATTATCTTTCAATATTGATAGTGAAATAAGATATTTCCATGATAAACATCACCCAAAGAAATTTACCACCAACAAACAAGCACTCACAAAAGACTCTTAAAGATCTCCTTGAAAGATACCATGAAGATAACAATGCCTTGAAGTCCAATACAATGAATCAACTAGCCAATACAAGAAATTAAGTAGAAGGCAAAGAAAGGGAATCAATACCAGGAGAAAAATGACGAAGAGAACTCAGTACCTATCAGTTATAAGCATCAGTGTGGAAGGTCTCAAGTTACCAATAAAAAGAGGCTGGGAGATAGCTCCGAGGCACAAGTGCCTTCCTGGCAAATGCAAGGTCGTGAGTTTGAACCCCAGTCCCGCAAAATAAATAAATAGATAGATAGATAGATAGATAGATAGATAGATAGATAAGTAAATTATCAATAAAAAGACAGATTAGCAGAATGAATCAAGAAACAAGATCCAGCAATATGCTGCATACAAGAAACAGCATGTAATCCAAAAATAAATTCATAGACTAAAGGTCTAATGATGGAAAACAATACCCCAAGCAATAGGAAGTAGACGAAGTAGATTTCAAACCAAAACTGACCAGAAGAGAAAGATCACTACATGCTGGTTAATGAACAACCCAGCAGGAAATGATGACTATTGTAAATATATATAAACCAAAACCCAGCACACTCACCTTCGTAAAACAAACAGTAATGGACTTGAAAATCAATCAGGTAAGTATCAATACAATTGCAGTGGGGAGCTTCAATACCCACACTATCACAAATAGATCAAATAGACAAAAAACCAACAAGGAAATAACAGAGTTGAGCCAAATCTTTGACAAATGGACTTGATAGATATCCACTATATTCTATCCAACAACCACAAAGTACAGTAATAATACAATTCACAAAAACTTCTTTTAAAAACGATTTCATTCTCAAACAAAAGCACTTGGTAAGATTTCTCTTACAATACCAAGCTCTGCATGGTGTGACAAACACAACCATGGCCATCTTTCCCCCACATGCATAAACACAGCCATCTCTCCAAAATGGTAAAACAAATTAAGTCCATAAACCAAAATACTACCATACACGATCTTCTCAGTAGGGCATGACTTTTTCCAAAACAGACTCCATACTAGACCATACAACATGCTTGCGTAAATGCTAAAGAATCAAAATTATACTATGTATAGTATCAAATCATAGTGCAATGAAACTAGAAATCAATGGCAAAACACCATGAAAACTATAAAAGCACATGGAAATTAAACAATACCCTCTTGGATAATCAATGGGTTACAGATAAAATGAAAGAAGAAATTAGAAAGTTCCTACAATGAAATGATAATACCAGTGTGACACATCAGAACCTGTGGGATATGATGAAAGCAGTCCTGAGAGGGATGTTTACAGAGGTGAATTCCCACATCAGAAAAGCACTGTAAGTTCAAAATAATCAGCTAAGGATGAACCTCAAGGTTCCAGAAAGTCAAGAACCTAGGCAAAGCTAAAACTAATATGAGGAAGGAAATTGTAAAGATCAGAGCAGAAACAAAAGTATCTGAGATTAAAAAGCAGTATAAAGCGCCGGGCGTGGTGGTGCACGCCTGTAATCCCAGCATTTGGGAGGCTGAGGCAGGAGGACTGGTGCGAGCTCAGGACCAGCCTCAACTGCATAGCGAGACCCTGTCTCAAAAAGACAAAAAAAAAAAAGCAGTATAAAGAATAAATGAATTAAAGAGTTGGCTCTTTGAAAGATTAAGTAAAATAGACCAACTTTGGCCAACCTTAACAAAATAAAGAAAAAAAACCCGGAAATACATGCAATTAGAAATGAAAAGGACAAAATTCCACTGGATTTTACAGAAATCCAACATTATCAGTAACTAATTTGAGAACCTATGTTTTATTAATTAATTAATTAATTAAATGTATTTAGGTCAGAGTCTACAGGGTTTCATTACATAGATTGGACTCATAGTGATTTTCGTTTTTCATCCTCCCAAGCGCAGGAATTACAGGCATGTGTCACCCCACCCAGTCTCAATCACTTAGTGTTCCCCTGGGGAAGGGCCAGCACAGTATGCCAGGCATTGAAGCTTAGCTGCTGAGCTCTGCCTAAGCAGGTACTTTAGTTTGCTGAACTGTCTGGCCAGACCTTCTTCAGGGTTTTTATTATGAATGAATGTTGGATTTTTGTTAAAGATTGTTTTCTGTGTCTATTAACATGATCAGGTGATTTCTCCCCTTGCTTCTATTTATTTGATGTATTGTATTTATTGATTTGTGTATATTGAAGCATACATGCACTCTGGGTATGAATCCTACTTGGTCATAATGTATAACCTTTCCACTGCCTTTTTTTTCCCAGTATCATGTTTCCATCTATGTTCATTAATGAGATTGGCCTATAGTTTTCTTTTTTAAGTTGTGGATTTCTTTGGTTTGGAAGCAAAGTAATGTTAACTTCCATGAACAAGTTTGGAGTTTGGTAGCACTGTCTGTTCTATATCACTAAGGAGTTTGAGGAGTATTGGCATTAGATCTTCCCTAAAGTTCTTATAGAATTCAGGGATGAATCTGCTGGGCTCTAGTCTTCTTTTAGTATATATATATATGTATATATATATATATATATATATGTATATATACATATATATATGTATATATACATATATATATCTTTTAGTTGATATTATATATATATATATATATGTATATATAAAATTACTGCTTCAATTTCATTGTCTGCTATTGGATTATTTATAGTTTTTATATCTTCTTGGTTCAATCTCTGTAATTCGTATGTATTTAAGAATCCATCCATTTCTTTTGGGTTTTTCAGTTCATTAGTGTACATGTTTTTAAGTAATTATTACTTACTTTTTAAAAAAATGTATTTGGTTGTTACAGGGCTTACTACATAGCTTGTATTCATAGTGACCCTCCTGTTTCCAGCCTCTCCAGTGCTGGGATTACAGGCACTACATCTGGACTCTGGCCAGCTCAGTCTACCCTGGACTCGTTGGGTGGGGCCAACAAGGCATGTGATGCTGGGGAATCAACCTGAAGTCTCTGCACTTGCCTAAGCCAGTGCTCAGTCTGCTGAGCTATCTCATAGTCTTTAAGTAATTATTAATACTGCATTTCAGTAGTGCCTACTGTTTTCCCTTTTCTCATTTTTTATTGCATTGGCATATATCTTATGTTTTTCTGTTTTTGGTAAGATTGACTAAGGGCTTGTTTATTTTGTTTTATCTTTGAAAGAACATTGATTCATTGATTCCTTTTTTTTTTGGTGGAACTGGGAATTGAACTCAGGTACTTGTGCTTGCCTGGCAAGCGCTGATTCTACTGAGCTATCTCCCCAGCCCCAATTCTTTGTGGTTTTTTTTTAGTATGAATTTCATTAATTTTACTCTAATCTATGTGATTTTCTTCCTTGTACTAGTCTTAGATTTGAATCACACTTTTCTAGTTCCTTGATGTGCATCATGGTGTTGTTTGGCCTGGCTCACTGTTTTTCTCATGTGGGGATTCACAGCTATAAAATTCTCTTGAGGATGTTTTCATTGTGTCTGATAGCTTCTGGTGCAATGTACTGGCATTATCATTTGATTCCAGGATAATACAATTATCTTCCTTGATGTATTTTTTGATTTACATAAAAATAAACAATTTAACAGCATATTGCTTTATCTTCATATGTGTTTGCTTAAGTTCTGTGGTTTCTTTTGCCATTGGTGTCTCATTTCATTCCACTATGTTTTGATAATATGAATTCAATGGTTCTTTTATATTTATTTAAGGATATGTTGGGCTCATGTGGGCTAGAACGTGGTCTAGTTTGGGGAAAGTTCTATGTACTGCTGGTAAGTATGTGTGTTTTGCTTTTGTTCGATGGAACAGTCTGTAGATATCTAGTAATTATATTTGTTTGAAGGTGTGGGTCAACTCTGATATTTTATTTTTTGTCTAATTGATTTATTTTAATAACAGGGAGCTATCATTATGTTGTTTACCTGATATTTTATATGTGGTAGTACTTATTTTTTTAATATGGGTATGTATTATATGATACGTATATATTTATAGCTGTTACCATCTCTGTCAATTGTTTCCTTCACTAATATGTAGTGGCCTTTTTTGCCTCTTCTGATCAGTTGGGTTGGAAATCTACTTTGTCTGAAAATAGGACAACTACTTCTTGTTTTTGAGCTCCTGTTGAAAGGAATATTGTCTTCCATCTTTTGATGTTATTAGCCTAGGAATTTCTTTCTGAAGCAAAAGTGTTTCTTGTATATAGGATAATGTCAGGTCTTCATCTAGTCTACCAATTTGGGTCTTTTGATTGGTGACTTGAGAACATTCACATGGAGAGTTATGTCTGAAGTGTATTGACTTATCTCCTGTCTTTGCATTATTTGCCTGTTACTTATTTCTTTTTATCTCTTTATGTTTAACTGTTTATCCTATCTTATGTATTCATTCCATTAGATTTTTTGGCATTTTTAGCCTTGTTATCTCTTTCTAGGATCTACTTGAGAATTTTTTGTAGCACTGCTTTGCTATTAGTAAATTTCTTAAGATGACTTTTTTCTGTAGAAAGAGCTTTCTCAACTTTGAATGATAGTTTTGCAGGATATATCAGTTTGTGTTATAAATTGTTTTCTTTCGAGGCTTGACACATTTCACACCAAGATTTTGAGGCCTTTAAAATTTGTATTTGGGGCCCGGCGGGATGGCTCAGTGGTCTAAAGCACCTGCTTGGGAAAGCTTGGGCAGCTTCAGGGACCGCGGTTCCATCCCCGGCACCACATGCTGTGCCAGCCCTACCCTTGGGGTGAGCTGAGCTGGCTATAAAAATGAGTGAATAAACAAACAAATGTTCTGAAACAAGAAAAAATAAATAAATAAAATTAAAAAAATAAAGTTTGTATTTGAAGTCTATTGTAATTCTGTTTTAGCTTTTTAAACGATTAATTTTTTTTTTTTTTCCTCTAACAGATTTTTACATTCTGCTGTTGTGTTAGACTTTTGGAATTTTGACTATGGTATGTTATGGATAAATTCTTTTCTCTTATTTGAATTGGGGTTCTGTATGTCTTCTTTATGCCTGTTAAAATCTTACCCCATACTTGGAACATTTTTTTGTCATTATTTCTGTAAAACATTTTTCTTAGTATCATTTGTAATGTCTTCTGTTCTTTTTTATAAATTCCAGTTAATCTTATATTGATAATCTTTGCATCATCAGCAGCTGTTGCATCCATTTTCATGTTCGTTCATTGTATTATGGAATTTCTAAGAACATGATCACTTGTATTAGTATAACTTCTACTTCTAACATGCTGACTGTACGTCAAGCACTTCTGCTCTTCACACATTCAATAGTGCTTAAACCCCTGGATTTCTGTTTAGTGCCTTTTAGTAGATTCTAATTCTTTGCCTAATTAGTCATCATATTGTGTGTTATTTTGTACTGAAAACAGGACATGAGAGAAATATCTGCAGATTCCTGTTGATTGTAGCATTAGTCACACTAGCCAAGAGGTGGAAACAATTTCAATGTTCAACAATAAGTGAATGCATGAATGGATGGATAAACAAAATGTGGTAGATATACATGATGCAACCTTGCATAGTCTAACAAAAGATAGGAATTCTATCATATGCTACAACATAGATGAATCTTTAGCACATTATGTTAAGTGAAAGGTCTAGTCACAAAAAGGTAACTATTGCATGATTTTCAATTTTATAAACAATCTAAACTTTCAGACTCATAGAAATGATGATTTCCAGTTATAAGAAAAGGGAAGTTATTGCTGGATAGGTATTGAGTTTCAATTTTACAATATGAAAAAACTCTTTTAATGTATTTGGTACAGTGTCTCACTATGCAGCTCAGACTCATAGTGATCCTTCTGTTTTCAGCCTCCTCAGCACTGGGATTACCAAGTGTGTGCCCTGTAATGCCCAGTCTCAGTGGCAGGCTCAGCAAGCATGTAGATGGGGCCATTGTGGCATGTGGTGCTGGGGATTGAACCCTGGTCCCTGAGCTTGTCTAAGCAGGTATTTAGTCCACTGAGCTATCTTACTGGCCCTATGAAAAATGCTTGAAAGCTATTACACATTAATGTGCATGTAGTTACTACTGCCACACTGTAAATATAAAAATAATTAGCCTAGAAAATGACATACATTTTATAATAAAAAGGTACACATATAGAAAGTTAAAGGATCATGCCTGAATTGCCACACTCTTCCCCATAGGATGGGGTGAATTTTGCCTGTCTCTCAAAGATATTGAATGCCTAAGCCCTGGAATCTATAAATATGAGCTTATTTGGAAATATGGTATATAAAGATAATCAAGTTAAATTAATGTCAAGTTGCTAAGGTGACTCTGATACAATATTATTGTATTTTGTGGGGAAATTTATAAGGACAGACACATATGTTATGGAGAAAGATAATGTAGAGAGACAAGGAGAGCCATTTACAAACCAAGGAGTGCTGGAGGCTATCAGAAACTAGAATGGAAGCACGGGGCAGACCCCTGTGAACTAATGCTGCTAATACCTTGACTTTGAAATTTTAACTTCCAGAGCTGAAGGTAATAATTTGTTATACAAGCCACTTAGTTTGAGGTGATTATTAAAATCTTAATCCTCGTGTGTTGAGATTACATGGCTTTAACAAGTTGCACAATCTTCTTGAGTTTTCAATCAAATATACCAAGCTCATGTAGTCTACAGATGATATGTCATAGTTAAGTAATTATACATTGTCTCCTTTAACTCTAGTTAAAATCCATCCCCATTATATTTTTTCATAATATAGCTATACTATTCTTGTAGAGTGTATCTGTATAAATTTTTAAGAAATATTTTCTTGCAGTTAATGAGAAATAAAGATCAACTTTTCCCCTGGTACTGAGCTATATATGCTCAGAACTTTGAAAGCATTTTTAGAAATCAAAGTGTTTAGGATAGATTGAATTAACTTTTGACTGTGTGTGTGCGTAAGTGTGTGTGTGTGTGTGTGTGTGTGTGTGTGTGTGCGTGAGTGCTCGCTCGCTCGCTCGCGTGTCTACTGTATGTGAAGTGTGTGGTGGTAAGTAAAGCTTGACGTTTGCATTAAGAAAATATTTTTTAAATTATAAAGAAATTGTGACTGTTAATAAGTGAAAATTCCATCTAAATACAAAAATTACAAGTTAAAATCCCTTTTAAATGGTTTCAGAGGAGCATTATAGCAGCATTGACCAGAACAGGGAAAGCCTGCTCTTCCCTATAATAATTTGTTGTTGCTGGATGGCACAGATCATCGAGAAATGTGATTAAAAATAGAGATATAATTACTATCTTTGAAAAAATTGCAGCCAGTAATCTTGGTTCCCTTTCACTAGATTTCAAACCATCATTAAAGCAATCCCCTGGAAAATGCTGGTTGGATTTTGTGGTTGACGAGCTATAGAAGGTTTTTTTTTTTTATAGGGTGGTGAGTGTTTATTTGCTGAATAATAATATCCATTACTATCATACTACATGTAATTAAAGTTTTAACACAGCTCCCCTACTATTAATGGCAATTCAGAAAACATGGCCACGGTAGACAGCTTCATTAGTCTGTATTCTCTGTTATAAACATGAGAATTATGAACTGCTACTCCTGTCATCTTGTCTGCTGCTCATTATACTGTAGGCGCATGTACAAGACTAATTATGTTTTCACTGACTATACCATTTCACCTTCTGGTATGTGTGACAGTGAGGGCAGCTCATGAGAAGACAGCTGAGCTTGGCAATTTTGTGCATCTCCAGATGTGTGCGCACCTGTTTGCCCTTATTATACTCAGGCACATGTAATCTGCTTTTCAGTCTTATTTTGATCCCCCAAGAATCTTAGCAAGTAAGGTTGTATGAGACCTCCCCTGTACACTGCATGCGGGCCCCCCATGAAGAAATATGGGCTTTAAAAAATAAAAGCATTATTTTTTTGGAGAAAGAGAAGGAAAATATTTCTTGAAAATAATGAAACATATCCAGGCCTCTACAGTGCATTCTGCCACTGTACCATGAGTATTATCGTATTTTCTTTAAACAAAGCTAACAAAAGTTTCCTGGTTCTCCATTGAAAGATGCAAGATTGTTTTAAGGAAGGAACTCTTATTTCAGTGTATTATTAGATTATATTAATGAAAAAGTAAAACATGGCCATACCTGGATTGAGGTTAAATAAGCAGGGATTAACGGAATACCAAAACGTCCAGAATGTTTTGTATGAATCCTCACCTAAACGTTGTGGATAAATCTCTTAATTCTTTGGACAATTAAGACATCACAGAAAGCTTGTGTCTATTCAAAAAACCTTTAGTCATTCTCTACTGTCCAAAAATGAAAAACCCTCCTTGATGGTGGATTTATCAAGTGTGGAACACTGACAAACTAAAGGCTTCTGACTCTATCCTTTAGGCTTGAGTGTTTGGGTGTGAGATCCAGGTGGTTCTCAGACACCAGTCCTCAGAATCATTGTCTTAGGCACCAAGGCCTCCATTATCCATCCCCAGGCCATATTTTTAACTCTATCTGAAATATTCTTCAGCTTTAATAAGCATCACACTTACATACAACTTTAGCATTTCAGAGGCCTGGCCTTGACCCCTCTAGGGTGCAATCACAGAATGAGAGCCTTGATTTAATTAAAGAGTGGATTTGTCAATATTTGCCTTACATAATTGGGTGCACCAGTGTTTGGTATAAATACACTTATGATTGTAATCTCTTCTTGCAATTTTCCCTTAATAAGAATATAATGGCCTTCTTTATCTCTTTTGATCTATCTTGACTTGAAGTTCAGATTATCTGCAAATAAAATAGTTAGCCCTGGTTGTTATTTTTATTTTATTTTATTTTTTTTTTGGTTCAGTCTCATGGAGTATTATTTTCTGTTTTTTGACTTTCAGTTTTGGTTTCTTCGTTTTCCAGGAACTGGACTTGAACTCAGGCCCTTGTGCTTGCTAGGCAAGCACCTATTCTACTGAACTATTTCCCTGGTCCCCTTAGTCTTGGTTATTTAAGAGATACAAATTAAAACAATGTTGAGAGTCCACCTTACCCCATAAAGAATGGCTATTATCAAGAAATAAATGAGTAACAAATGCTGGTGTGGCTATGGGGACAAAAGACTCCTTAGTCATCCCATCATTGATGGGACTGTTGCAACCACTGTGGAAGTCAGTGTGGAGATATTTTTTAAACAATTAGGATCAGAGGCCTAATTTGACACAGCTAATCTCCTTTTGGGCATCTTCCAACAAAAAATAAAAACATCACACCTCAGTGATACCAGTTCACTCATGTTTATACTGGCCTAGTTTGTATTAGCTAAATCTTGGAAGCAACCCAAATACCTACCAACTGAGAAATTGATAAAAAAAAAAAAAAAAAAAAAATTTATGCAGTGGCATGCTATTCAGCCTTGAAGAAGGATAAACTTGAGACATGTCTAGGTAAATGGATGCACCATGAGACCATGCTCTTCAATGAAGTAAGATGGACACACCTGTGTAAATGTCACATTGTTTCTCTGGTGTGAGATACAAAAAATGTAAATAAGGACCAACGTGTACAATGGATATTGTGAAATAGGAAGAAATTGTTCAAAACAAATAGGAACTGGGATAGGGGAGGGAGAAAAGATGGAAGAGAAAAGAAAAAAGATAAAAAGGGGTAAAAATGGAAACAAAGCTTTGTAAAAAGAGACTGAGAAACAAAGAGAGAAAATGTATATCTAAATTGTGGAAATAAACTTAATAAGGGAAAAAAAGTGAATCTGTAGATAACTGTTGTGTGTAGAGTTTGGAAATTGTGTTGCTGGCCTAGCAGTCAACAGATGTGGAATCTGAACTCTGGGCCTGGTCTTCCTTTTCCTTTCCCTGGTTCTAGACATTTCACTGAGTATTGATTCTTTCTTTGCATAAAGTTGACATAAATATACCCGCACTGACTGCCCCATAATTGAGATAATGCCTGAAAAACTACCTCATTAACTACAACTTATCATATATTCTAAGATACTAGAGTCACTGAGCCTTATGTATGAATTTTGAGTACAAAAAATAGAGTAACATAGTTAAACTTTAGTGGTGTATTATGACTCCATAAAGTTTGCTTTTTTCAAGTGACATCTACCTACTGTTAATCTTATAGGTTCATGCTGTTGCCAACTGTCCACCGGTCTCTTGGATTAAGAACATGATGCAGTCAGCAGCAGGTCCACTTTCCCTGGGCCCTCCTGCTGCATCTGTGGCTTATAGACCAGGTGAATATACTTACTCAGCCAGAAAGGGCCCCAGATCTGTAGCAACCCTAACTGTCAAGTTCCCACGGGTAAGAACAGACATGGGTGTATTCTCAGGAGCCACAGATCATATTCCTGGCCTACAGTTTACTGTTGTACTTTTCCACTTTCTACCCCTATCTCCTTCTCAGTTGTCTGTCCTGTGGACTCAGACTCTACCATGAGACACCAAGACACAGTCCCTCTACACTGAGATTGCATAAGCAGCTCCATTACAACATGCCATCAAGGCCCTATAATGAACAGTAGAATAATACAAATTATTATATAAATTCATCCTTGCAAGCATCAGATCTCCCATTGATTCTGTTTCTCTCGTTGAGTTGTGACTGACCCAGGACTAAAGGCAGTAAAATACTATTTGTGGGTAGATAAATTAAAGATGCATTATATAAATGTAAGGTAGCCCCTGAGTTATTTTTAAAAGAATAAATAATAGGCCCCCTCCAAGTCTGACATGGAAGTTGTGGCGGCTGACCTCGCCAGCTGGGACCGCGGGGGCTGCGGCAGGACCAGGGCCGGCGGGGGTGACGGCGCCGAGGTCGCCTGGGAGTCGCTGCCGAGCGAGGCGCAGGCAGACCGACGTTCATCATGGGTGGCTTTTTCTCAAATATTTTTTCCAGCTTCATTGGAACCCGGGAAATGAGGATTTTAATTTTGGGATTGGATGGTGCAGGAAAAAAACCACAATTTTGTATAGATTGCAGGTCGGAGAAGTTGCTACGACTATTCCTGCCATCGGCTTTAATGTGGAGACTGTGACATACAAAAACGTGAAATTCCAAGTGTGGGATTTGGGAGGGCAGACGAGTATCAGGCCATACTGGAGATGTTACTACTCGAACACAGACGCAGTGATTTATGTGGTGGACAGCTGTGATCGGGACCACATTGGCATCTCCAAGTCTGAGCTGGTGGCCATGCTGCAGGAGGAGGAGCTGAGGAAGGCCATCCTGGTAGTGTTTGCCAGGACATGGAGCAGGCCATGACCCCCTCGGAGATGGCCAATGCCCTCGGCCTTACCGCCCTCAAGGACCACAAGTGGCAGATATTGAAGACATCAGACACCCAAGGCACTGGCCTGGATAAAGCCATGGAGTGGCTAGTGGAGACGCTGAAGAGCAGACAGTAGCCGCATCTTGTGGCTGTGGGCACGGCTGCGCCCCTTGTCCCTTCAATACTGCACTAGAACTTGTGATGGAGACAGGTGCCGACTGACGCAGTGCAGTAATAAACAGCGGAAATAAGTGTCTGGTTGCAGGGACCCTTGATTGAATCCATGACTTCTGTCACATAGACTCCTCTGCCTGCCCCCTTGTGTGAAGTTGCGTATTCTGTTTGTGCAGTGGGCTCTTGGGTCCACCGCGTTAGAGCGCACTCTTCCCGGGAGGGAGCTCCTTCCCTCGAGCTGCCGCATCTTGTTTGTGTGAACACTAACCACGCCGGGGCAGCGTGAGTCCTGTCAACTTCAGTTTAAATGCATTGGGTGACAGCACGGGATTACTGTGGTGGCTGCTTCCCTGACCCCGTGCAGCTGTCATTTTATAGCACTTTGTAGTTGTTAACATTATGGAAAGCGCCCCGCTTGCTCATGTCGTCATCATTTTGTGGCCAGGGCTGCGGGCACCCAGATGTGGATAGCACCTGGGTCCTTCCTGGCTCATGCACTATGCTGTGGACTCTGGAGACACGCTGACCCCTGGGAAGTGCTTAAACTTAGGGTGGCCATTCGGAGCCTTCAGAGTAATGTCTGTGAACTCGTCTGTCTGGGGAAGCTCCCAAGATGTTATTAAAGCAATCCTATGTGGTTATACTAGATGGAATTTTCAACATAATAAAGAAAAGCATTCATGTTAAAGGAAGTAAAATATCTATTTTAAGAAGCAAAACAAACAAACAAAAAAGAATAAATAACAAACCAAACAGAGAAATAAAATGTAATCATAAATAATTAGCTAAGAGCAGTTAGAATAAGAAGTAAGAAGTATATCTGGCATGACAGTAAATTAAAAGTCAACCACATCAGTAAGTACATTAAATTTTATGACCTAAACTCAATAGGTGACAATAGTTATCAATTTGAATAAAAAGACCAGAATTAATTATAATCTATCTATAATGCATATATCTTAAATATAAATATATGCAAGTTTAAAGTAAAATAATGAAAAAAGTGCCACACAAATAGTTGTTATATCAGCATTAGAGAAAAGTAGACTTCAGCACAAAGAACATTTCCTACTATGAAGATGAGCAGCATTTGGTAGAAGGATGACAATTCATTGAGAAGACATAGCAATTCCAAATGTATGTGCACATAAAAGCAGAACTTTAAATTGCACAAAGTAAAACTAATAGAACAAGAAACAAAAGACAGATCTGGAGTTAAATAGCTAGACTCTGTAATAGTCCTCTCTCTCAGTTATCGATAGAACATACACACAGATGATCCATAAAGATATAGCAGACCAGAAACACACTGTTAATCAACTTGGTCTACTTGATGCTTATAAAACAGTTCACCTAATAATAGCAGAATTATACACTGTTCCAGCTGTTCATGGAATAGTCAACAAGATGATTATACCCTGAGCTATAAGGCAAACATCAACACATCTAAAGTGATTAGAACCAATGAAGTATGTTCCATTACCACAGTGTAATCAAACTAGCAGCCAAAAACTGAAAGACACCTAGAAAATCTCCCAAATAGTTGGAAATGAAATAGCTCAGTTCTGTACAACCCATAGTAAAAAAAAAAAAAAAAA